>JAHBCN010020879.1:0-14734 GCA_019359885.1 Listronotus oregonensis | reverse complement strand
CGAAAAAAAAATTTCTTTTTTCCCCCACAAAAATTAATTTGTTAAATAATATTTAAATGGTGCGGAAATATCGAAAAAAGGTCCCAAAATTTTTAAAAAGGCCCGGTGGAATTTTCTAAAAAAAAAAAGCCAGGTGACGTAGCTTAAAAAAAAAAGGGGGAAAATACCCCCCCGGACTGGGGGGGGATTGGGACATGCAATAAAAGGGTTTTTTCTCAAAAATAAAGCAAGAAAAAAAAAAAGGGTCAAGCAAAAAAGTTTTAATTTTTGCGCTTTCCCCAAAAAAAAAATATAAAAGGGGGAAAAAGTCGGGTGGCATATTTTTCCCAATAATATTCTTAAGGTGCCCCCCAACGCCCACGGGTTTTTAAAATTTTAAAAAAATTGGTTAAATTTTTAAAACCCCTTTTAAAAAAAATAACATAATTTAAAAAAAAAATCGGAAAAAAGTTTTAAAAATTAAAAAAACCCCGTTTTTTAAAATTTTTTAAAACCCCCTTTTTCTAAAAAATGAGCTCCTTGCGCATATCTTTTTTTTGGTTTTTTTCCCCCCTAAAATTAGTTGGGGTCACATTTTTTTTCCCCCATAATTAAATTCCCCCCTGTATATATATATATATATTATATATATATATATATATATATATATATATATATATATATATATATATATATATATATATATATATATATATATATATATATATATATATATATTTTTTTCCCCCTGTAGGGAAAAAAGGGAAAAAGCGAAAAATTAAAAATTTTATTCTTCCGCCAAATGTTTTTAAAAAAGGCCCCCGATCAGGACTGGGTGCCAAGCGCCGGGGCCCAACTTCAGTTTTAGCCGAGGGGTCCCAACGCTACAAGTTAAACATAAATAAAAACAAAAAGGTGCCAAGTGGGGGGTTTTTTAGGGTTTTTTGGGCCCCCGATTTTTTCCCCAAAAAAAAGGGGGTTTTTGTGAAAAAAGGTGCCCCCCCTTTTATTTTTTTTTTTACAGTAGGAAGTACCAATTTTTTAACCTGTCTGTGTATGAAAACCAACAAAAGGGGGGAAACCCCCTTTTTTGGGGGCGAGTCAGATGGAAAAAAAGGTGCTCTAAAAACAGTCCATCAGCAAATGGCTCAATGGTTAGTGCAGAGAAAAGCGGGCCCAAATTTAAAAAGGGTTTTTTTGTACTACGACAATTGTCAGGACAAAACGGGAAATTTAAAAAAATATTTTTTTTTGATGCCTGCCATCCCCAAAAAAAGACCTCCATAAAAATTTTTAAAAAAGGGGGAAAAATTTTTTTCAAAAAAACCATACTTACATAGGTGCGGATCGATACATAGCACAATATCTCCTTTGTAAAACACAGGCAGGTTATGGCATTCCCAGTGGCCGTACATTTTACCCAAGTCAAACTAAACCGAGCCATTTGCGGTAACTAAACTAAAGTATGGTGACAAAAATTTTGGAAAACAACCCCCAATTTTTTGGTTCCCCAATATAGGGACCCCCCAAACATATTCCTTGAAATGGGAAAAAAAAAAAGTGCACCCCCCGGGGGTTTTTTTTTGGGGGTATATTGGAGATTGAGCTCCGCTATTCTTTTTTACCTTCTGAAGGAGCTAAAAACCCCATCCCAAAAACCCCCAAACGGGATTCTGGAAGATTTTTTTCCCCAAAAAACCCCAAAAAAAAAACCAATTTTTTTAAAAAAGTTTAAAGACTTAGAGAAGTTCTGTCGAGATGGTATTATACCAAAGGGACCCCCAATACGAATTTTTAAGTTTACCTTTACCCAATAGCCACAGGACATATAAGTGAGGTGACGAGCCCAAATGGCGATTTTTTTTGCTTTATTGTTCTAAAAAATTCTGGTATTATGTTATTTTGTTTACTTTTTTTAAAATTTTTTTTTTTCCTTTCAATTAAAAATACTTTTATTTTTTTTTTGGATTTTTTTTTTTCCCTTTCAATTATAAGTACCCCTACTTTTAAAAATTTTTTATTTTTTTATTATGGGTTTATGGTATGTTGAGTTTTTTTCTGTAATAATTTTTACAGATCAGTTTTAAAAAAATAAATTACTTAACAGTTAATTTAGCAGTTTTTATGTATCAATTAAAGGGGGAAAAAAATTTCCCCCTAATAAAAATTTGAAAACTACCTATAGAGAAAAAAAGGCCCCCAAGGTTTTTTTCCCCAAAAAAAAAAAAAACACAATAGGGCAGAATGTAGCCAAACAACATTTATTGACACCAAAAAATAAGAAAAAAAAAACAAAAAAGGTGAAAATTAAAGGGGGCAAAAAATTTAAAAAAAAAGGTTTTTTTTGGGCTCCTAAAAAATTTTTTTTTTGGGGTTGGGCCCCCTTTTTCTCTACAGGGGTTTTTAATATAAAATATATATATATTTTAAAAAATATATATATATATATATATATATATATATATATATATATATATATATATATTTATTATAATATATATATTATATATATATATATATATATTATATTTAAAGAAAAATGGCTTCCCATTGGTTCACGGATATTGTTTTGCTTTACCCCCCCTGGCGAAATTTAAAATCTTAAAACGTCTAAGATTTTTTTGGAATTTCTTGACAAAAATTTTGGGGTTCTAACGTTCAGCTGTTTTGGGTTACAGATGTTCATAAAATCTTTCCTGTCAAGGGTGTCAACGGCCTCATTGGGGACCATCCCCAAAAGGGTAAAACCCCCTTTAACCCCGGTTTGGGCCCCCGGGGGTTTTCCAATTTGGGCCTGGTTTTTAAAAAACCCAAAAATTAAAACATATCTCCCCGGAAAAATTTTTTTTTTTTTTTTAAAGGGGAAACCTTTTTTGCCCCAAAAAATTTCCCCCTTTTTTTTATTATTTATAAAAAAACTCAAAAATTTAATTTTTTTGTTGGTTTAATTTTTATTATATATATATATAATATATATATATATATATATAAAATATATATATATATATATATAAAAATATATATATATATATATATATATATATATATATATATATATATATATATTTTTACATCTTCGTTAAAAAAAGGAAATATTGAAGACATAAAAAAATGTACATTTAAATTTTTAAAAATCATTCCCATTACATTCTGCCATCGGGGGGAAAAAACAAAAAAGTTAATTGGACAACAGTCAATTTTTTTTAAAAACGGGCCCAAACGAAAAAAGGCTGCAACTGAAGCATCTTACCATGTGTCCCAGATAATTGTGAAAAAAAAAACTTTATGAAGACGAAGAAATAAAAAAAGGGGGCCCCCTTTTTAGAAGCTGCAGATTCCTTTTTTGCCAGTGGAAGTAACGAGCAATGATATGTTTGTTTAAAAATGGTTTGGAAAAACTGTGTTTTTTTTTTACTGCAACTGGATGAATCAACAAAATGTGGTTGATACCTCCCCGGGTCCCTTTTTGGGGGTGGTTTTTTGATTTTACAATAATTGAAGGTTTTTGGGGAAATTTTTACAAAAAGGGCATACTACTGGACGGGTTTTGGGGTTTTTTCATTTCAACAATCTTTTTTTCCCCGGAAAAAACCAATATCGAAAATGGTAGGCTTGAAAACCCCCTGTAATACGTCAGCAAGCAATAGAAAAATTTTCAAAAATTCAAAAATTAAAAAAATGGGAAAAAATTTTGGGGAAAAAAGTTAAGCTCAAGCCTTAAAAAAAAGACTATTAAAAAATTTTGGGATGAAATGTCTGTTTGTCATAGCCCAGTTTTCAAACAGGGGAAAAAACCCAAAATTTCCCCGGGAAAGGGGAAAATTCAATCTGGCTTGGAGATTTTGTGGATTCTTTTTTGGGCATTAATATTTTTAAATTGCAGATTTGGGGGGGAGAAAAAAAACTAACGGATATGATTTCCGATATTGAAATATTGATTTTTGGGGAAAAAAACCTTTAAAAAACCCGACACCAAACTTTTTCCCCATCCTTGCAAAAAAAATATCTTAAAATTTATCTCAAACAAGAATTTAAAAATCGTTATAAAAATTTTTTTAATAAAATTGCTTTAGTGACGCAATCTGTTTTGCATCCTTCATGAAAATCGATATCAACATTTTAAAAATTTGGGTTTTGGGGGAAAAACTTTGGGAACATCGCAACAAAAGGGGGAAAGGGGTGATCGCGTCTCAAAATTCCATTTTAAAATTTTTTAAAATTTTTAAAAAACAAAAGGGGGGGGCACTAAGTAAAGACAAATATTTTTTTTGGGGGAAATCTTTTTTCTCCCAATAGGGAATTTTGAAAAAATATCTCAATCGACTTACAGATGAACATTTGGATAATCGTATTCGAATGGCTGTATCAAATATGCTCCAAACTTTAAAAAAATTTTTTTAAAAATTTATAAATAATACTATAAGTCATCAGTTTATTAAAACGTATTAGGGGAAATAAAAAAAAACGTCGAATATACCAGTGTATTATTTAATTTAGGTTGGCTTACGTAGGCAGCTCACTTTTTTTTCCCCAAAAAAAAAAAAAGGGCTCAACTTTTAAAAAACTTTGGGGAAACCCCCTTACTATTAAGTGATGTGGCCAATATAGCCGGTTTCTTCCCCCGACTCTACTTTTCATATGAAAGGGTTTGAAATTTATCGCAACATCAAAAACTTTTTTTCCCCTTTTTGATAACAGGACTCCTTGGTCCTCGAAAGCAAAAAGGGCGTTTGCGAATTCCCCCGGGGGGGGTCGTGTTTACTAAAAAAAGGTCCATTTTTGATTGGGGGGAAAAAAACTAGTCAGTTTTTATAGTTTTTCTTTCTAAACCCCAAAAAAATTTCATTTTTTTTTTGTCTACGTTCGGGGGATTTCATTTAAACTGGTTTAAAAGGGGGGGTTTTTTTTCCCTATTTTTTTTAAAAAAAGTAAAACATTCTAGGTTGTTTTCCATCTCTCAGGACTTAAATAGCAATTTTTGTAAATTTTAAACTAAAGCAGTTATTTGATGGCGACCATTTTGATTTTAATGCGCCTAATTTTGCGATTGTGAGGTTTTAAACATTCATAATTTTTTTGGCTGCCCGTAAAACGAGTGCTTTAGTATGGGAGTCAGCGCAACGTACGGACGGGAAAAATATATTGACGGGGTCACACACTTCACGCCCTGGGATCGATCAGGGCGACTTTGCAGATAAGCACATTACTTGGTAGGCCACAGGTAAAAGGATATAGTACAATTGGGTAGACACAAGGTTAGGGAACAATCTTCATATTAAATAATTTGCATTTACAGATTTTAGATATTTACATGTAAATATACAAAAATATTTCAGTGTTGTGTTTGTTCAGGTAGCCATAATAGAAAAATGTTTTTGTATGAGAAAATGTATTAAGGTTATTGGTGTGATTTTTGTTTTATTCACAGTTATACAAAAATATGATTTAAGTCGCCATATTCGATACACACATAAAGGTGTTCTTTTAGTCCTCTTTGTGCAAGTGGCTAGGAAAGCAGCCGTGATTAAGCTCTAAACGGCTTATCACATTCAGCAATTCTTCGAGGTATGTTACGGCAATTCCAGTGGGTGGATGGAATTGGTTGATTTATAATAAAGGTATGTGTTTCGATCCATACTTTGGCCACTCTTGATTCCATTTGTTTTTAATATTTTGTTTTATTATTTAGGAACCCCCAATGATTATTGTATTATCATATTCATTTGAGCGATGTTTTCTTATCAACGGCTGTTCCCGGTTATGAATGCGACTTTGTCCACAAAAAGAAAAATGTTATTATGTGATTGGTAAATAATATTAATATAAAGGGTTAAAACATGGGAAATACTTTGATCCATTGAAAAAATTTTAGGTTTAGAAAAACATTGGGGATCAGTTTTATTATTATTTTTTGGTAGTTTTTTTTATTGCCCATTGCAGGGCACGGCAATGCTCCTGCTTTGGAAAGGATATAAGATTCTGTTTAAATTAAAACAGTAGCTTTGTTTTTATTGAACAATAGAATGCTCCGCAAAACTACTTTGTTTAGAGCCGTCTGTGTAATCCCAGTTTTTTGTTTTGGGACGAAGTATTCATTAAATTGTGGGTTTTTGATATGTTTTCAGCAGGGTAACTGGGAATATTTACATTTACACAACAACATAGCCGTAACTATTATCATATATTATTTTGGTGATCTTGGTCATGTTTTTAAAATATTGTATTGCTGTATTTCACCATACGCAATAGCGAGTGTTGAAGTTCTTTCGTGTCCAATACGGATTCTTCATATTTTGTATGAAAATTTGGTGCTTTTTATTAGTGGGGTTTGTGGCATACAGCGGTTTTAAGCATGAACTTAGGCGATATATTCTTTTTACCATAAAGGTGGTTCAAGGCTCTCAATCATAATTGCCATAGTGGGCGAGTTTCATAACTCCCAAGCAATCCTTCATGCATATTGCCTATCAAAGCTTCACGAGATGACGTTGAAACAGAACCAAAAAAGATCCCGTAGTCTATGATAGATCTTATAAAGCTCTATAAAAAGCAAAGCTACTTTTTGGGTTGCCCCAGGGGGCAAAATTGTTTTAAGATATTGATCCCTTTTTCACATTTGTTAATGATTTTGCTTTATTGTTCTAAAAAACAAAATCTAGATCATCCCTAAGTTTTTAAAAAACATTTCGAGACAGGAAAGTCTAATCCATTTAGAATAATTTATTTTGATTATTTTTTTTCTACGTCTAGAAAAAAAATACCTTAGACTTAGTATTAGAGAGAGAGTAAATGCGTTGAAACCATTTTTTAAGCAATATGTAATATGGTTTAATTACGATAAATTTTTCTTTATTGTCTTCATGGAGTATACAGCAATATCATCGGTTTTATTGAATACAAGATATCTCGTTGTCCCCATATACGGTGTAAACCCCAAAATTATAAGTTAAACAATTAGGTGATAAAACTGATCTCTGACAAATACTCGGATGTTACGGGAGCAAGTTGTGTATTATTTTTTAATCGAGTTGAAATTTCTATTACTATATAAAGATAGGATCGTTTTAAATTTGTCAACAATGGATTCTAAGGGGGCATTTTTCCTTTAAAATATTTAAGTTTACATTTTCATACGCCTTTTCGATATCTACAAATAAAACACCAACACACTTATTTTCTGTAAGAGCCAGTTGTATATCTGTTGTTAAGTTATTAATTGCTTCTGTTGTTCCTATCACAGGGATAAAACCTTATTGTTTTGGGGGCAGCAATTTATTGCGATAGAGCCAGAAGTCTAGCCTGTGCTAATTTTAAAAGTATTTGTCTTGGAAGGATATAACAAAACTATATTGTTTCCTATTTAGCAAAAAATAAATAAATTCACGGCAGTTTTTTACCTATCATTTTTTTATATGTAAAAATCACAATACAAAATGAATGTAAAATCCAGCGAAATTTCACTTCTGAAAACATTACCAGGCAAGCCAAAGAAGTCTAATTGTAAGTCAGGACTTTACGATTCTGTTTAGGGGCATATTCTGAGCATGTAATGTATTATAATACAACAGTGTGACTTTTTTAAACTTTAGGGATATAGACGTCCATCGAATTTGAGTCAATCTACCCAATATGTCAGGTGATGTTATGATGTTTTGTATTACTTTATAAAAAAGGGTAGCTTAAAATATTGTCTGCGGTCTTCCGGCCCCGTTATCCCATAATATGTCTAAACACTAAACTTGCTCTTTTAAACCCTTTCCCGCGCATTGAAACCTTAAGTATTTTAAGAATTTTACATGGACCAGTTTTAAACGTTTTTTTATGTATCTCGTAATAGGGACTCCAAATTAAGCAACTCCAATGCAGAGCGCACATAACTTATAAACTACATTTTTTAACCACACAAATTATTAAACTTATTCGTTTTAATAATTTTTTCATAGTGATCCATATACCGGAGTTCGTTAAACCGTCTTGTTTAGAGATGCCTGATTTTTTTTAAATTTTCTATGGTGGTAATAATCACAAAATGAAAAAAATAGCATACAACATTTCAGTATTCTCATGTGGGTCGGATAAATTCTCCGGTTCCATATTCATATTTAAAAGCTTTTTTCCGTTTGTTAATACGTGGGATTTTTAATGAACTAAATTTAAATTTGGATACACAATATTACCGAAGGAATGTTCTAAAGTTATTTTCACCATTAAAATTTCAAACAAAAAAAACATCAGGCATATCTCATGTCTTAACAAGCTAAGTTAATATTCAGACATGGTCCCAAAGCTGGCATACCATAAAGTCAGCAGATATGTTACAGAAAATTTGTTTCAACAACATAACGCGTAATAATATATTAAAATATAAAAGCAGCTAAAATAGATTGCCGAAAAATATCGCTCCGAACTGTTTGCTTGTCATTTTTAAGGTGTTAAAACTTTTTTCTCGGTAAAATACAATTTTTTTTCTGGAAAAATATCTATAAGAACTTCAATTTGTGTATATTTCAGATTTGTATCTCCAACCCAATCAGAGTTATTCTAGGTAAAAAATTAGGCATTATCATAAAAAATAAAGAGTTGGTTTATTAAATTATTATTACGAGTATTTGTGGTTAAACCATCACTATATACTAACAATTAAAAAAAAAAATCAAATTTTTTTGACTCTCTTTCTATGTGAAAAAAATACAAAATGTGAAATTTCGCTGGATTTTAAGTTCAATTTGTCATGTGATTCTTACAGAAAAAAAAAGAAAGTTAGGTAAATAAACAACTGGACTTTTTTTTTCTTGTTTATTAGTAAACAAATCAGAGTTATTTTATCCTTTTAAGACTTTTAAAGTTAAAAATGTTCTCGTAAACCATTACAATTGTAAAATTAGGCGTGCTTACCGGAACCAAAATAACGGCTTGCAATAAATTGCTTGAATTAAAAATGAAAAAAAAATGGTTTATAAATCTTTAGATACAGAGAAAAGAACGTAATAGTTATTTACCTAACAAGTGCGGAAAGTGATACTTTTAGGCACGCGACGGCAGTTACACGAACGACGCGAACCGGAGTTTGGGTAAGCCGTCAATGGTTTTTGGAGTCTGGAATATTTACAATTAAAAAATTCCCTTTATCGTCAATATCATCAATGCTAATTTTCATCAATTCTTCTCGACGACACGCACCAGCTAGTCCGAAAATTGTAGCTACCTTCATCGCTAGATAGACATCATTTGGAGCATCATTAATAAATTTTGCTATTTCATCTTCCGAAAAAATTTTGGCCTTTTTGGGTCTAAATTCCACATTTTGCTTCTTCAAAAATGATGTAACTTTGAAATATTTGCTTAAATCCATGTTCTTTTCGATCTTAATGACACTTTTTAACATGGAATAAATTGACCATCAGGTATTGGGTTTACATGTTTTAGCAAGTTCCGCGAAATATGCCATAAAAACTTCTTTCATACTTTTGATTTTTTTCTCGCCACACCAGCTGTATATTCTTTCTCGTACCTGTGCCTCGACTTGGACGGCAACAAATCTAAATTTGCTATTTCGGATGCTTTGAGAATGGATTCAGATAATTCCTCGTCAGAAGACTCCATGGGAAACGTTTTTTATTTAAAATCGACGATACTGATCAGAATGTACTAAAGACGCTTTTATAATTATCGATGACTTTTAATGACTTTGATCTTTTATAATATGGACACGGGCACCGGTCAAAACTAAAAATCTGACAAGACTTATACTAGATAGAATTATACTAAGTCAAACTTCAGAATTAAAAACATTTTAAGTACCTGTTTAAGTGGGAAATTTGCAAGGGTTTACTTTTCCTCACTAGTGCGGAAAAGTGATTATTTTCCGCACTAGTGCGGAAAAGTGACACTTTTCAAACTAAATTGCGTGCGGAAAAGTGCTGCTTTCCACACGCTAGTATAAAAATAATTTTACTATTTTTAAAAATGATCAAGGATCCAATTACTTTCTTTTGACCACTTTAGATGGATTGATGTTTTTGTGTAAATGGATGTTACTTCTTCCTAATTAGCTTTATGGAGTATTTTTGTAAGAGATATTCTTTAAAAGATAAACTCTGCTTTATTTTAAATTTGTTCTAAATTACAAATTTTTACGCCGAATTTGTGCAATCATAGATTTTTCTGGTATTTACGTAGTTAAAGTAATTTATAGATTAACTAGCTAAATTATCCGTGCTCTGAAAAGTCTTTTAATTTTCCCAGATTTAGTAGAATTATAGTTTTTTTGTTAAACAGATGATGAATATATAAAAAACTAAAATTAATTAGATATTTATTATACAAATTAGGCTGTTTGGAGGACAGCTATATTTATAAAAGCGATTCCTGATGCAGTGTTTTTCGGGTACAAAATAAAACTACTTTGTTATTTATTAAGCCGAGATTGCCATTATTATGATAGAAGTGTCCTACAAAGTTATTATTTGAAGCTATATTAATGCATAATTTTATGCCTAAACTTTTTAACCCATAGAATTCTACAGAAAAAGGGAGGCATTATTCTGCCAGAGCCTAGCTAACCAACACCCATGCTTATAAATAGTAGTTGTTAGAAACCTCATGGATATTTTTATCATCCTTAACAATGGATATCCCATTGTGAATAGCTACACTTAACCATAAATGCACCGGATTCAGGTATTCCTTTAAAAGGCTTATTTCATCTCCCTCTATCGATGCTATATTCCATCTTAAACGTTTTCTATCTGCTACATTGTAAATGCAACGATTCAATACTAAAAATAAATTTATTAAATAATGTTGTGATATCACTTTTTTTAAAGGGCCCCTCTAAGTATAAAGTTGGTGTCGAAAGTAATCTAATTGGTTACCACAGATACTGAAAATCATCCAGGTAGAGATCAACCCCTGCACATACGGGTATTTAAATGATTTACGCGGCCAAAAGTCTTTTCAAAATTCACCACAATTAAAGAAAAGCAGATGGTTTGGATCAAGACTAGTCCGAGAATAATACCCGCCCCCCTTTCCACTTGTCTAAACTTGTTCAGAGTCAGTTAGATTGCGATCATCTTGGTTCGTGTATGTTTTTTTTTTTGGTGTTATGTGAATTTGTAAACTTTAACATTAAATATTATTAACTCTTCTTTCTTTTTTAAAAGTGGAAACGATGGATATTTGCAAAGCAGGTAAATATTAAATAAATTTTATACAATTTTGGTTATTTTTATAATTCGAAGGTTTGGTTTCGGAGTTGTAATTGTAACATATATTTTTTTATCGATTTTTTTGTTTTTAAAAGGTTTTGTTAAACTTCCAAGTTAGATCAAGCTTTACTCTTTAATAAGGTGAATATATGAATTTTTAACATTGACTAATCAAATTATTAGCCGGGAAAAGGGGATAAGTACCATTGGATACTTCTTTACTAATTTGGGAAATTTTTTTTTTAAGTAGATTTGTCGTATAAGTATATTTTAATTATTTATTTCATTTGTATGGAGTTGCACTTTGTGGGGTATGATTTCTTGTATGCTCAAAACCATTTTAAAAAAGTTACCAAAAAAAAAATAAATTTTATTTAAATTAGTTAGGCTGATCACAAAAAATATGAGACATACACACCAAATCAAAAACCCTTTTTTTTTTGAGAGCTGTTAAAAATATTTGAAAATTTATTCATTTTCCAAGAATGTACGTTTGTTTTAGGTCCTAAGGGGATCCTCAGGGCGGATTTTAACCCCGAAAATACTTGTTTGAACGCATGCAAAATCTGGATTTTCCAAATTTTAAAAAAGAAAAATTAAATGCATTGAAAGAACAACTTTTATCTGCAAAGGTTACGGGGAAGATCAAATCTAACTTAAAACATAGTTTTTCTTTTTTTAAATCCCAAATTAAACAGAGGTGGTCAAAAGCCCATTAAGAAAGACGTATTTCTTAAATATAATCAATCGTGGTTGGAAGGAACCTTTGAAACCCATGGTTACAAAAATGTTGGTGCACGGTCAGGTCGGCCACAAGTCATTTGAAGAATCAAGTGAAAGAACCAAGCGAAGAAAAACCGAGGATTTTGGTCTATTTGGGAAGGGGGAAGTTATCGTTCTGCTGCTCAGATTGAGTTGAAAAAAAGGGGAAACGAGATATATATACTAAAAAATCACTTGTACCCCCCAAAACGTCTGCAAAATATAAGGGGCTTTTCTAAAAAAAAAACAGAAGAAACTCGCTCACTTACTCCAACAGGGCGTTGTCAATGTTCTGGAAGCAGACTTAACTCGTCGACAATACAGGTTATTGAAATACCAATAAAAAGTTTTTCCTTTATACCCTTTTTTCAAAAAAAAAAAAAAAGTTACCCACCCATAGAGGAATAAAAAATAACAAGTACCTATGGGAAAAAATTTTTAAAAAACTTTATTGATTACCTAAGACGTTTATCTATTTATCTGGAAGAGATCCTAAGACCTTGAAAAGGAAGAGGGGGAAAGCTTAAAAATTTTTGCAAATGGGGTTTTGATGGGTCACAACAGTCTCAATTTAAGCAGAAATTTGAAAATGATGCCGACTCAGACGCCAACATTTTTCAAAGCTGTTTGTCCCTTTTTAAACTAGTTTGGGGTGGAGGTGAAAAGTTCTATGGGAAAACCCAAAACCCTCGTCTCCCGGTATTGCCGCCCCCTAAGATTCCGTTTGTTAAAGAAAGTATTGATGTTACTAAAGAAGAAATTACTATGTGAAAAATTCCGTGCAGCCCCTTAAGCAAATGGTTGATAAATGGAAGAATTTTTTTGTTAAGCATTTTTTAAAAAAGACAATGGTAGATGGCAAAGTATGTAATGCTGCCACTGACACAAAGTCAACCAACAAATGTTACATATGTGGTGCAACTTCAAAAAATTTCAACCAACTGGGGATTCAAAAGAAACCTCGTCTGAAGCAATAGAATTTGGCCTTTCAGTTTTAAGCCAGAATTCGTTTTTTTAGTATTCTCCATTTAACTTTAAAGGGGGTTAAAAAAAACAGAGAGAAAAACGAAATGGAAAAAAAAAAGGAAAAAAGAGGAAACTGGAAATCAGGGCCAGATTTCGTGAAAAACTGGTTATTGGTGGATGTGCCAAACAAACTTTTGGGGAAAACAAATGACGGCAACACGAGTAGGAGATTTTCAAAAACCCAACTAGCTCGGAAATAACAGGCGTTAGTTGACCTAATAATGTTAAAGGTCATTCTAAGCAATCTCGGGTATATAATTGATCCCGAAAAAAAAAAACAAATACAATGGATACTGCTCGCTTATATGTCAGTTTGTACCCCTGGCACCCAATGACCCCCACTATGCATAAGATTCAATCCCGGTGCAATTATAATAAAAAAAACACTATTGCCTATTGGACACTTTCCAAGAGGCCCGGGGGGCAAATAAACATTTCCAACATACCGCCAAGCTTTCTAAAATTTTCCAGGAAAGCTGCAACAGAATATTTTTAATCGGCTACTTTTAAGTTCGGATCCACTCTTAAGTAGCTGAGGAAATTGAAAAAAAAAAAAGGGTCGTTTTCCCCAAAATTACACTTCTTTGCCGCAAACCAAAAATTGATGTATATTCTTAGACAGTGAAATGATAATATCTTTTCTAACGAAATAAATTTTTTTTGTTAATTTTTTCATTAAATATGCTCAAATAAAAATTTAAAAAAATTTTTTTTTTTTAAAAATTCATTTAGAAACTAAATAAAGAAATAGTTTTTTGGCCGCGTAGATCATTTAAATACCCGTATGTGCGCGTTTTAAAACCCGATCGTCTCGGTTTTATACGGGATTGTCATATGAGACCGTGACGTATCGGTGTTGTTCTTACAGCGTTCGATCTCTAAAGGTTATAAGCTTACCACACTGATACAATGCTGGTGGTGCACAGTGTCTATTACTTTTTACTCTTTTAAAATATGTATTTATCATAGACAAGCTGTAAAAGCGAAATCGGCATAACTGGTAGGTAGCTTTACTATTCTGGTACCCTAACAGATCCAAAGTTTGAGCTGAGTCGATAGAATGTCTGGATGTCGGGCTCTCTATTCCCCAGGTTTTACGATTTCTTTACAAAATTATATTTCTCAGTATTTTAAACGATAAAGGTCACAAGTAGTGGCGGTCAAATCAAGGTATTTCGTATAGTCTGTCTCAAAGTATATCGTTATGGCTTTTGACGGACCATACCCCAATAAAACTTTCATGATTTTATTACCTCTTGTTATTGGGTAAACCCATTTGTTCATAAGGGCAGGGGTGGGCCAGGTATTTCTTGAGTATTAATCATCTTTAAATATTTTCTTTTTTGTGGCAGTTTTTTTTGTGCGTTTCAAAAAAAAATTTAAAAATTGTTTTACGAGAATATAACGATGTCGCGTCAAATCATTTTTCCCTTAATCAAAACAGGTTGTGAAAAATGTGTTGAAACTTTAATTGTTAGGGTCTAATTAAACAAGAACCTTTAAAAACCTGTCTCACAAAAAAACCGTTATCATAAGGGTATTATTATTAGTAAAGAATTAAACAAAAAAAATAGTGATTTGCAATCTCACCGTATAACAATAGTGATCAGGACCTAATAAAAGGAAAATATATTGTCTTTATGAAAAGGAGTTACTCCTACTTTTTTGGTAAACTGAAAAAGAAGCTAGACGAAACGAAACCAATATAAATATTTTCCGTGCCACCCATAAAGTTGTTTGTAAAATGGGAATTAAAT
>JAHBCN010020878.1:0-14618 GCA_019359885.1 Listronotus oregonensis | reverse complement strand
TGATCGCTTTTAAATTTAGCAATGGACTTAGAAATTTTAAAAGTTAACAACGGTTTAGAATGTTTAAAAAACGTCATTGTTAGTATTATTCAATGATTTTAGTAGGCAACCTTCAAAATTTGACATTTTGTTAAACTTTTAAACCGTTGTAACTTTTAACTTTTAAGTCCATTCAAATTTAACAAAATCGTCCTCGACCTTACCTTTTAAAACCTGCGAAATAGACCAATTGTTCTTTTTAATGCTATTAAAAAAAATACATGTGTCAATTTTGCATTAGAGAAAATGGTCGTCGTTTTCAACATTACCTTTAAATTTTTTGTTCTATGTTTTTTTTTATTTGTTATATTGTAACTTTACGCTACAAAACGATTGTTACAAACTTACGGCCGAGTGATGATCGCATTGTTAAATTTAGCAATGGACTTAGCAATTGTTAAAAATTAACAACGGTTTAGAATGTTTAACAAAATGTCAGATTTTGACAGGTTGCCTACTAAAATCATTGAATAACACTGACAATGACGTTTCGTTAAACATTCTAAACCGTTGTTAACTTTTAACAATTGCTAAATTTAACAACGCGATCATCACTCGGCCGTTACTGTTATAAAAAACTGTATAGGTATTTTGGAAAATGTTATGCATTTATAAGAAAATACCTACTTGCAATGTATTCAATTCTTCGTTAGCAATATGAAACTTTCAATTGTTTACTATTGTTATTTATGGCCTACTATTAAATTATGCATTTAGTTTTAGAAAATGCCCATTTATTTGCGTGTTTTTAAGAAAAAGTGCATAATATTATATATGTTTAAAACGTTAAAAGAAAGACAAATTTTATAGTCTATAAATATACAGGGTGTCCCATTTTATAAAACATAAGTTTGGTTTATAACTCAAAAATAGTAAATATGTAACAAAAATTATCTACACCAACACCAAAAAATCTATCAGAGTGTTATTTTACTTTTTCGATAAGTTGAAGGATAACGGAGATACGAGGGGGTCCCAAAATGCAATATTTTCAAAAATGCCCTGTATTTTAAAAACTAAAAGGGCTATGAAAATTTTGTTAACGGCATCTTTAGCTTCACGAAAAAGTAGCACACTGTCGCGAAAACCGCATCCCGCTAACGTTAAAAATAACGGAGATACCCCGCATAAGTACCCAAAATGGGACACCCTGTACAAGGCTTCGTTTTTTATAAATATTGTATCAGAGTTGGGTAGAAATCAAATCCTTTTAAAATCAAAACAAGGAATTGATTCATTTTTAAGGATCCGAAAGCTGGAATCGATTACCTTTTAAAAATAGGATTCGTGATCCGGATTCGTGATATAATTTTAAAATGATCCGGAGTCGATTTCTTTTGGGCGGGATCCGATTCCAAAAGAAATCGATTCCATATATTTTTAATTTGACACAAACGCCAAAATCCGCCATTTTTAATACGCCATTTTAAATTTACCAAATTTGACCCAAGATGATTAATTTCCAAATTTTGATCTAGCACCTAAATCTAAGGCAAATAGGTTTATAAATGACAAAATCCAACATTTTAAATATATTTTTGTCAAAAATTATTTTTGGACTTTAGTAAGTAATATTTGGACGGGAAATTTATTTTTCCTACGAGCGTGCGGAAAAGTCCACTTTTCCGCAGGTTTAATGCGAAAGTTGCACTTTTCCCCGTTCAAAACACAAAAAAAACATTTTTTTAATACCCCGTATAATAATAATAAATGATTATGACAAGTCAAGCAACAATATGTAATCTTGGTGATTTTAACACATGTCAGATTTTTTCTTCTTTTCCATATGAACAAGCAATTGCACAAATGAATTTCAATACAAACAAGCATTTTTAATGAAAAGGCGTCATAGTATCTTTTTTTAATTAAATAAAAATCCGACAAAAATAATTATTTAAAATGAGTAGTTCCGATGAGGAGCTACCAGATTCTATCCTGGATGCAGCAAATACCGTAAGTTTGAATTTATTCCAGCAAAATCTCGTGAAAAATATGAGAATCAATATAGTCTTTCGAAAACTGGTGCTCCAGCAAGGGGAAAAAAGTATTAAAGAAGAAGTGTTCTTGGCCTATTTTGCGGATTTGCGAAAAACATAAAACCTAATACTTTAGAGTAAGTACTTATTTTAAAATGTTCCTCAAAGTGAAAAGGAACCTTGATTTAAGTTCATATTTCAAGCTAACATCACTACTTAAACACCAAAACGTGGGATACCGGCCAAAAAAATCAAAAACTTTTAGCAAAGAAGAAGTTTCAAGATTCATGAAAGAAGCACCTGATAATATTTACCTTCTAATAAAAGTTGCTACAATTTTTGGATTAGCCGGTGCTTGTAGGAGAGATGAACTTACAAAAATAATGATTGATGACATACAGGAAAAATGAAAATTTGATAGTGGTGAAAATTCCTGACAGTAAAAAAAAACACTTCCAGAATCTTTGTAGTGTCCGAGGAAACAAAAACGGACTTTAGCTGCAATTGTACCGTAAATATGCAAATTTGCGAAAACCACATACCTCAAAGAGTTTTTTTGTCAGTATAAACAAGGGCATGCAGTAGCAATGTGTGGGAATAAATTCAATAGGTAAAAGCCTTCAGAAATTGCTGCATACCTAAAATTTAAAAATCCAAAGAGTACACTGGACATAGTTTTCTCGATCCTCTAAAAATGTTAGCGGATTCTGGAGAAGGAATTACCAATGTCAAAGCGACTTGGGGTGGAAATCAACGGCTGTAGCTGAGAGCTACATTGATAAAAAATTTAGAAAAGGAATTAATAAAATATTGACATAAAAACCCCCTCCTGACTAAGTCAACCCTCATCAAGCCGTACAATAACGCTTTTAAGCCATTCCGTAAATGAAATTCAGTTTGCAATTAATTTCAATATGCTAATAACAGTTCTTTTGTTGTAAAGTTATCAACAAATTCCCATTTATAAATATGTTGTAGTACTTTCAGATTAAACATAATTTAAAAAAAATCATTGTTTTTAATATTGGTATTATCTGACGCTCGTAGGAAAAATTTTTTCCTTAAAATTGGCAAAAATGACTTTTCCGCTTGACTGCTTGCCCGAACTCCGCTTCGCTTGTTAGGAAAATAACTATTAAACAACTTCTGTATCTCAAAAACTATTTATCGTACGGCGTTGGGAAAAAATATTTTAAGTAAAAGTGGTCGAGAAAAACAGCTGAAAATTATTTTCGTTTTTGAAAATCTCGCGAGATGGCGCAACCGTTATGGTAAATTAAAAAACCTCTCTCCAAAATTAGCTAGTATTAGGTAAAATTTTTAATAACATTAGCATCAAAGGCATTTCGCTTTGCTACCTCGCGCCGTATAGACTGGCTTTGCGATAAACAAAGAGTAGTCAATTTAACTAGGATTTTAAAAAAATAAATGCTTGGCATCTTGCCTTGGTGATTTGTGCATCAGATTCGTGGGCTAGGATTATGCGCGAATTTGATGCGCGAGGAAGGTCCGCGCAATGTTATTCCACTTAAAAAAAATACACGAAAAAATGCAAAATTAAATATGTTTTACTATTTTTTATTTTTATGTATAATAAAAATAGTTAGCAGTCTATTACAATATTATTATAATATTGTTTAAAACACAAAGTGATATTTTATAACTTGGTTATTCTTTTTGTCAGAAATTGGTTGATAAACGGCAGCAACTGGGTAACTTTCGTATAAACTCCTGGTGTAGAAGCCTGTCCACAGATGTCTCCCCAGGACACGATTCCTACTTGAACTCCATTTACCACCAAAGGTCCACCGGAGTCACCCTAAAAACACATATAATAATTAAATGTACCGGGTGTCCAAATAAGAAAGGACGCCGGTTGTATCTCAGAAGATTTTTTGTAAAAGTGGTCAAGAGAAATAGCTGGAAATTGTTTTCAAGTTTCTGAAATGGCTGCTAGGGGGCGTATTTGTTGTTGTTTGTATTTGTTTGACAATTTTTGCTATATCACTAAAAATAAAGTGATGGGGGGTATTCAAAGGTTTCCGTAAAACACACCCTGTATCTTCGAAACGGCTAAACCAATTTTAACAAACTTGGGCCTAGTTTAAAAAAGCTATTCTTGGGCTATAAATCTTAAAATATTTAAAGTTTTGTTAGTTTCACATGTCGCGGCTAGAGGGCTTTTTTCGACATTCCGAAAGAAATGGTTAATTTTCTCAAAAAAAAAATAATGCAGCAGTATATTTTTTTTTATAAAAAGTAGCTAAATAATTTCTAAACAACCTCGCGAAAACCGCATCTCGATATCTTGCTCCTTACCTAAAATTTAGACCAAAAAAAAAATTTTATACGTCAATATCTCAAAACCTATAAAAGCTTCGAGAAATTTTATAAAACATAAATTGTGTATTTTTACAAAACCTTTAGTTTAGGTTAAATGATCTTATCATAAGTTATAATCGAAAGATCGAATTTTCAAGATTTTTTTAAGGTATTCCCCTAGAATTCGCTTTTTTGATTATAACTCGTAAAGTACTGCATTTAGATGCAAAGATCTAATTGAAACTGTAATTTGAAATACTTTTGTGTTTGCACTTTGTTTACTCTAACGTGACGTCACAATCCACGCCATGACACTCTTGGAGCGTTTTGGTGGGAATTTTAAACTTAAAATTTAAAATGCATTTTTTCAATATAAATCTTTTTCCGAAATATGATATTCGTTACAATTAGTAGATATTTCCAAATATGATACAACAGTTTTTCAAAATCTGTCATCATGCCTATTATTAACACCTATTTTTGTAAAAAAAAGTTTTTCATTTAATTTTAAAATATTGTTTCGTAACACCAAGATAAATTATTAACCCAAATTAAATAATTCTAACTTTTTACATTTCTATAAACTTATCAAATATTTTTGAAGTCCGTAACAATATTCATGAATCCTAACATCTGAATACTTACACCACAAGTATCCTTTCCTTGTATGCCACCGGCACACATCATTCTGGAACTAACAGCTGTTCCATAATAGGTATTTTGACAGGTTGATGTTGTTATTAGCGGTAGTGTTACAACCTAAAATAATTTTAAATTTGGCAAATTTAACACAAACGCCAAACTTGTTGACATTTGTCACAAAATTATGATACCTATCAAAAATAGTATCTGTTAAAATACACGCCAGTTAAAATTAGTATTCCTAAAAAATATGACACTTGTTAAAATAACACTGTAGTCCAATCATTATAGATTTTTTCTGTAATTAATGTTAACAAATATCTGACTGCGCCATGATTTCCGGAATAACCTGTAGATTACTAAAATCAAAAATCCAACCAATTTTTTTTCGGGTAATTTTTAAAAAAAATAGCCTTTTTTTCGTTTTTTTTTTAAGATAAGAAAAAGTACTGGCTATATCACTTTACTCATAAAAGACCGTTTGTAAATCATTCAAAAACTTACAAAATGGTTTTTGAAAAATCCCGATCCGACCATTTTTCATTGAAAAAAGCCGGAAAAACGCTTAAAAGAGACATTTTTTCCTATCTTCGTTAATTTTCAATATTAAGGGCTGATTTTTTGGGAATGATAAGATACTTTGAGCTACCAAAAGATAAAAATTGTCGCATTAATAGTTTTTATTCAATCTCACTATAAACAAATTAGGCCCTTATCTTGCAAGTGAATATTAGGCAAATGGTCCGATTTGAATTTTTAAATTGGCTTTTTAAAGTTGAGATTAAAAGCTACAAATTGTATATCTCACATTTTCATATAAGTTTGCAGAACATTGTTAAAAATGCTTGTGAACCTAGCGCGTCGAGCTGTGTTGCCAACCCTTAAAAATTTATTCTCCTAAAGCCCCAATTAAAAACCCCCAAAATCCATAGAAAAATTACCACGAATTTCCCCTAAAAAATTGCATTATTTACAAAATAAATAATATATATTTTTACATAAATAAAACATTAAAAATAATTAATAAATAATAAAATATTAAGAAACAAATAATAAATTCCAAACAATCAATAAATAATTTCATTCAGCAACATTTTTTTATATTTTTTATTCATAAATTATCTTAAGCTTCAAGTAGCAAATCTCTTACTCACTAGATGTCGCTAAGGCGGTATGTACAAAAATGAATATGATTGGCTAGATTGGATTATCCCAGGGCCTATACTATTACACCTTTATTTTGCTTAATTTAACATTTGAAAAAAAAAATATTTAAAGTTATAAAAATCCCTAAAAATACCCCAAAAAATATAGCACCCCTAAAAAAATCCCATCCCACTTTTTTTCCCCCTAAATTTGTGGGGAAAACCCCTAAGTTGGCAACCTTGGCGTCGAGCAAAAATTCGCGACCGAGACATACTGAGTCGACCGTGGAGGGGGCACCCAGCAGCGAATATAGGTCTCGATCGCGAATTTTCGCTCGACGCGCTAGGTTCACAAGCATTTTTAACATTGTTCTCCAAACTTATATGAAAATGTGAGATATACAATTTGTAGCTTTTAATCGTAACATTAAAAAGCCGTTTAAAAATTCAAATCGGACCATTTGCCTAATATTTACGGCACTGGCAAGATAAGGGCCTAATTTGTTTATAGTGCGATTGAATAAAAACTATTAAGGCGACAATTTTTATCTTTCGACCGCTTAAAGTATATGTTAGTGACTATCATTTTCCAAAAAATCGGCCCTTAATATTGAAAATTAACTGATAATTACGAATTTTTGAAAAAAGGTCTGTTTTTAAGCGTTTTTCCGGCTTTTCTCGGTGGAAAATGGTCGGATCAGGATTTTTCAAAAACCATTTTGTAGATTTTAGAATTCTCTACAAAGGTATTAAATGAGTAAAGTGATATAGCCAGTACTTTTTGTATTTAAAAAAAATAATTATTGTTTAAAAAAAATTACCTGAAAAAAAAATTGGTGGGATTTTTACTTTTAGTAATCTACAGGTTATTTCGGCAGTAAAATTATGGTTTCTATTATTATAGTTTACCTGTAACGTATCTGCCAAATTACCATCATTAGTTGTTAATCCCCATCCAGTAGCTATCGCATTTTGGCCGTTAATAATTTTGGTGGAGGAGCTCGGTAGAGTAATAGGTTGAATACCTGTACCGTATGTCTAAAATAAAAGTATACACAATTTGGTGTATTTAAAGACTTAACTCTAAAGGTTTTATGTTATATGTATAAAAAGTGCCATGGGAATGGTAATTCGATATATTCAGTTTTTATAATACTGTTTCATGACACTGTACAAAAATACGGCTCCAGGTTATACACCTTTTTATTGGAAATCAGATTCACAAACGTTTCTATAGTAACAACAATTTAACTTAACGTAATTATGATTACTGTTTAACCTTTAACTGTCTGTCAACTTCTGCTTGCTATGAAAGTCAAAAATATTCTGGCCCGTGCGGATTTTTTCGCGCTTTTTATAGTAACGTGAAAAAGAATGGAAAAGTCTGGAAAAGTCTAGAATAAGCTGGAAGATTTTATTTACTACAGGATGCAAGGAAAGTGTAAAATGGATGTTTTAGAACCCCTCGGCATAATCCGCAATGACCGTCGAAAAAGGGAAAAACTAAGTTAATTTATTTCGGGTCTGGTGCCTTTTGGGTACCAACGAATTCATACTTAAATTTGGTTTCAATTGAAAGCTTACCTTTTAAAAATATGATTTACAAAATAAAATCTTTGGATGGTTAATATTTTCCTAGTAAAAAACTGATTTTAAAATTTTTATTTCGCGTATTTAAATGCATACAAATACATTCTTTCTATATTGACATTGACATTTGTCACTTTTAAATTCAAAATAAGTATTAACAGTGTTGCGGGATTTAATAAATTTGGGCAGCAGGTTTTCACGTATGAAATATTATTACCAGAAGTAACCATGACCGACCATAACTGAGGGCTTTTGAATTTGTCTAGAAGGTCGGTCATGGTTAGTTCTGGTTAGCAAAGCGGCTTTTTATTTTCCCCAATTATATTTTAGAAGTGAAAATGAAGAGGCGTAATTGTCTCGAAAGTTGCCTCCACTCAGATTTTGACCAAATTTGGTATACCAGGTTTTTTGGGGCGCTGATCACGAATCTGAAAACATTTTTTTGGTAACGTTTCGTTTTCAAGATACTTATCATCAAAGTTAAAGATCGACCAACCCTATTTTTACTATATTTCCCCTTCTTTTTGTACACAATTTATCATTTTCACGCTAAATTGGCGCACAATAATTTATAAACACCTTATAAAAATTTGTTTTTTTTTATTTATTTTTACCTTTTTTTTTAATTAAATTGTGAAGTTTTAATGTTAAAGGTCGCAGTCATAATTGCTGATAAAATTCCGAGTGTATACATGGTTGCGGCGTAAGCGGCGTTTGAAAGTGGAGGTTTGCAATTAAATGGAAAAAAGGTGTAAAATAAATATTAAAACAAGCTTTTAAAAGGGATTTATAAAATATTGTATACCAATTTAGTGTATAAATCAAAAATTTTGTGAAAAAGAAGGAGGAATAGTGAAAATACGGTTAGTTTGATTTTTAACTTTGATGATGAATATCTCGAAACCGAAACGTTGCCGAAAAAAATTGTTTCAGATTTGTGATCAGCGCCCCAAAAAACCCCGTTTACCAAATTTGGTCAAAATCGGAGTGGAGGCAACTTTCGAGACAGATATCGAAAAAACTCCGATTTGGCAACACTGCACGCTTTCATATAAATATTTAAATTTAACCTCAAAAACATTTTCATGACGTTGCTTGCCATCAGGGGGAGTTTTCGCATTATATGGAGAAAATTAATAGTAATTTTAAATTTTTAAATCGAAATAAAAAATTAAAAACTAGTTCATCCAAAAATTTTTTTATCGAAAACTACTCTAGAGAAGGTAAACTTTATGTGGAAATTTAGAAAAATGTAAAAATCGATGGTACCTTAAAGGCAGCAGACCCGTTAAAAACAAAGGGAACCATAAAAAAAATTTTAGTGTCATCTTTTGTTTCATCAAAAAAAGAGACACTTCGCGAAAACCGCAAGTCTCTATCTCTAATAGTAACTGAGATACCCCGCAATTGCAACGAAATCTGGACACCCTGTATACTAAGTTTTTTTGGTTAAAACTTGTATATCTTAAAGATATACAATTTTTAACCAGTTTAAAGCTGTTTTAATGGGAACTGATTTTTTTAGTGACCGCTTAACTGCCTACAACTAAAGCTGGAAAGTTAGGAGGACAAACTTGCAAAAAAATCTCCTTTATAAATTAATTTTCTATTTTTACTCACTTTTATAAAAACTATTATTAAAATGAACAAACCCTGTCAAATACTAATAAGAAATACCTAATAAATGTCGAAAATTTACTTTTTATGCTTCTTTTAAGAACAAAAGATTTTTTCTTACCAATGAAGTAGCTAATTCCACAACTGCGCAGTCATAATCGTACGTATCCGGATTAAAGTTTGAATGGGAATTAATTTTCTTTACTTTAATTATTTGACCACCACTCGTCCTTTGAGAAGAACCGACTCTAATTGTTATGTGAGAAGCTCTTGCCCTAAAAAAATTAAATGTTTTTAATTTGAAAGAAGTTTTATAAGTAATTCCTATTTGGTATAAGAATCGTTGAGGTTCATGTCATTTTGGAGATATGTCCATATGGTTGTAGCAAATTCAATAATTAAAAACAAACAGGACATTTATTTCAGCCCTGGTAAAATAAATTTTATAGGTATGAAACTTTCAGAGCATTAACCAACCGCATAAAAAGCATCAAACATGGATTAATAAACATACTTAATTTTTAGGTTGGCTCACATGGGTCCGGATATTTAAAAAAACAAAAATCGCTAGAATTAGCGTGGAATCAGCTGATTGGCGTTTGTCAGCCATTAATATATTTGTATCTTTTTAATTTTCTAATTAAGTTTTTCTTGTATTTTTGAGTGTGTTATAACGTTTTTCAAAGTAATAAAATTAGTAGGTTTGGGGATTGTTAGATTTTGTGCTGTGTTTTATTTTTTGATGTGGACTATTTATTGGCATTTTTTACATTTAATAATTTGGTTAGCTATTTTATGGGTACTAAAAACTAGAATACAAATTTAATAGAGTTCGGGAAAGCTTCGGCACGTTCCTGAATTCTCAAGTCAGACAACTTGAATATGAAAAACGAAATTTACTAATTTATGGAAAATAACAAGCCAGCAACAATTAAAAATCGTAGTGCTCATTGCAACGATAATTTATCGTTTTATAATCGGGTAGTTCATTTAGTACAGTGGATGGGGAGAAAAAAGCTGTTTGACCTCCGGATTTTTTTGTACAGTTTTAATTTTTATGAAAATTTGGAATTAAGTTGCTTTTACCCTCTAGATTAAAGTTTATATATGCTTAGGGTGTGCCTTTTATTTTTAGGGGGTAAAAACCACCCCTTATGCTAAAAAATTAAAAAACCATAGAAATAGACCTTATGTAAATTAAAATCATAGCTAAATATGTAGAATGAATCTATTTTTATGTTGTGAGTTATATCTAACATTATATTATAATTAGTGTAAATTTTTATTCAATAGTCGTTTTTTCCAATAAATCATTTATCCGATTAACCAATTATGTAATCGATTATTTAATTTTGCAGCCAATCGTTAAATAATTTCTCGATCAATCGATGAATCAATTTTGTATTCATCGATTAATCGACCTATTATCAATTGATTCATCGATTATACGGTATAATCGATTATTGCTTTTAATAATTTTCCACCCCTGCCCTAAAACTTACTCTTCAACAAAGCAATGAGCAGCAGTTAAAATTAAATTATTGCTCAAAATTGATCCTCCACAAGCGTGTTGATTATCAATCAATAAGGATACTTGATATGGATAATCGGCTATGTTGGCATCTTGACCTCCAACTACACGAACACTGGGCCCAAAATGATTTGATACTTGGGGGTGCGACAGTGGGCTTCCTAAAAAAATCAGTAAATTTAAGGAGTTTTAGATTTATTAATATTAGAGCCCGTAACCGCCAGACTAAACGGTTCGGATCATCGTGGCTTTTGCAGGTGCCAGGTAACAAAGCGGTCAATAAAATGCATCCATTTAAGTTTAGCAATTTCAAGCGATTTGTTCCGTATTCTACGTGTAAAAACAAATTTAAAAAAAATTAAAATATCAATTTTTGGATTTTTCTATTTTTTTTCAAAAAATTTTTTATCAAAAAATTGACATTTTTGATTTTTTTTTATTTTTGATTTTTGATGAACTTTAGGAATAAAAATATTTGACAACTCAAAAAATTTATCGTGTTGATTTTACATCCCAAAAAGGGAAGCCCCGCTAATGCTCAATTTCCCTTAAATTTTTTATTATTCTTAACTGATTTTTCTTAAAAGAACTGATTTTAGAATGGGTGTAAAACCTTTAAAAAAAATTTAAAGTTATCTTGCTATTGGTTTAATGTTTAACAATCAAGTATATTTTAGTCAGATTAAGAAGGATTTATATATATATATATATATATATATATATATATATATATATATATATATATATATATATATATATATATATATATATATATATATATATATATATATATATATATATATATATCTATTTTTATTTTTTCTATTTAAAATGTTGTCTTAGGTTTTGTCCCAAAAATCACTCAACATTCCCACTGTGCAGCATAGGTTATACTATGGAGGGTAGAGGGAAGAAGAGCTATCTTTAAAATAAAAAACTGTCCGCAAAATGCATTAAATTAGGGTGGCGCTGCAGTAACCACAGGGCAAATTTTAAAAGAGCGCCAAAAGTAATTAGAATATGATAGAGAAATGAAAAAGGACGAAAGAACTTCCATTCCATTTTTATAAATATAAATAATCATTTCATGTCATCATAAAAAATAATTTTTATCTTCAATTTAAGTCCACTAGGACAACTTTTTATTCACAAATTTGCATATGATATTTTAAAAAGTATTTTACAAGTGAACACTCACACTATTTATAAACCTCCACGTTTTTTTTACAGCAGCTTTAGGTTATATTTACTTAATTTCCTAACTCGGCAAACTTCTATTTGTCAACAACTGCTATTTTCATACCCTTTGCCTACGCTAGCACCACTTATTTACTGCCTAAAGATGGACACTTTTTTATTTCGTCTCCCATATGAGATATATCTCCTTCCCTCTACCCTCCAGAGCTCATACCTTTGATTATGGTCAGATATTCCTCGAACTTTCGAATGCGGGCGAATTGTCAAACTTACTTGAGAATGAGATTAAATAGAATTTTAAACGAAACTTACTAATTGATTAAAGAATAATATTTTATTGGCAAAGGGTTAATAAGTACCGAAAAACGAGTTTAATAAAATTTAAGCTAGACACATAAATAAAACTAATATTAGAATAGGAGCATAATATAAAATACAAAAACTTGCTAATTTATTCTAATTTACTCTAAATTAAGTTCGGTTTTACTATCACTATCATTGTCTAAACTTATTATTAATGGCTGAACATTAGTATTCATAGACACGTAAGAATTTTCCACCTTTATAACATGCTGTATGGAGTTTTTCCAACTATCAGCAGTAATATCATTTACTACACTTTTTATTCATACCACTACAGATGTAATTAATGTTGGGGAAGTATTATTTCTTCGAACATTCGATTTTAATTGATGCCATATATGTTCAATCGGGTTAAAAACACAATAGTACGGAGGTAGACGCAACACTGTATGTCCATTTTCCATTGCGAGTTTATCACACACATATTCTTTAGTTATTTTTATATAATTTTTAATTTCTGCTTTAGTACTATTGGAACTAGGCAACTTGACTACTTGACGACTGTGATAACTAGCATTATCCATAATAATAAAACTATTTTTAGGAATATAGAAGCCGGTACTCAAACCAATTCTCAAACAGTTATGCGTCAGTGTCTTGGTGGTAATCCAGAGAAGAATCTGCTATATTTTTAGCTGACAGCAGCAGACAGTTCGGAACGAAGCCATTTTCTGAGCCTGCATGTATTATTGTTATCCTCTTGCCTTTATCTGAGGATGCTTTGGTGTTACAATTTCTTGAGGAGTCACTCCAACCTTTTTGTGCAGTATCATGAGTGTCGAACCATGTTTCGTCAAGGTAAATTATTTGTCGATTTTCATCCCTATGTTGTCTTATAGCAATTAAAAATCGATAACGCCATTCCCGTAAACGTTGAGATTCCATTATTGCTTGACGTTTATTAAGTGTCTTATACTTAAAACCCATTTTAAGTAAAATGTTCCTTAAGCTAGATACGCTACAAGAAATATTTGTTTTGTCTTTAATGAGTCTTTTTCTTAGGGAAACCAAAGTAGGTATTGTTTGTCCTTCATACATTTCATAATTTTTTCTTCTTAATAGATCCAAATCACTTTCATTCACACATTTCAAGGATCCGGAGTCACTTCGCTTTTTCCTGGAAGTTATGGGTTTTCGTATTATATCCCTAACTGTAGACAAAGGTGTTTTTCTCAAAGCACACGTCTCGGCTACAGCATCGCCAGAGCTAAAATCTCTTGATAGCAAGGACTGGTATACATTTTCGATTATTTCTTTAGCATCGAAACTGAAATGCTTTCTTGTAAAGGTGTTACTACAAGATGGCCCACTATCAAAATCGGCCCATGGCTGCCACATTTTTGCGTAATATGTCACGAAAAAAATCACTTGCTTAAATCACTTGCTTATAGCACAAATAGTAACGTAAGTTAACTCGTAAACAGCTTAATAAGAACTGAAATTATGACACTCAATTCCCTACTTATATTAGACCCTAGGAAATAACCTGCTCACCCCTTTAATTACCACAAATATAGGTAAATAAATCAAATAAAACTTAGTATAGGGAATAAATCACTACGGATTTTAATGTCTAGGGATTAAAAAAACAAGTTATTAAAGATAACAAACTTAAAACCAAATTCCGGCTCTGACCGCCAATATTACAGTTTTCGGGTCTGTTTATGACCCAAAAGATAATTTAGATTTTATTGCCTTAAAAAATTTAACGAAATATCTCTGCATACACTTTACCTACTAGTTTCACCTAATCAACTGTTAATGGCAATGACTGTGGTTGGTTTACGACTCGGGATGATTTAATGAGTATTAGGTGAGTATGAGTATGCAAGTGCGAGTACATCAAAACACTCTTCCAGTCGGATTTTGATTTTAAAGAAAGCGAGTTAAAAAGAAAATGTTTTTAAAATATTTGAAGTCGAAAAATTGAACCTCAGCATTGTTTGACCGCCTGGCTTCTTTCTTGTAGTTTAAAAATATACTATTTTGTTTTTAAGGTTTGTTCAAATTATATGATTTGATATGCCGTCTCGAAGTTTCTGAAAAATTCAAGACGTTTGGCAACGTTGCACGATAATTCCGTTTATTACTTTTGGCATCGCTGTTACCCATTCACTTGACTATTAATTTTTTTATCTAAAAGTTTGTTTAATATTAATAATGTTTATTAGATAATAGCATAAAGAAAATTGTTCA
>JAHBCN010020877.1:0-14710 GCA_019359885.1 Listronotus oregonensis | reverse complement strand
AAATTTTATAAAAAATAAGAAATGAATATAAGCCTACCTATGGCTAAAGTAAAATAGCTTTCGTGTTGTCAGATGTGTTTCTGCAACACATGTCTTGTGCCAAGGTAAAGCTCTATTAAGGCATAGGTTTGAAGGACTTGGCGAGAAAAAGCCGAAGCCGATAAAATACTAAAACAGGCCATATCGTGTTAATGGAACCTACCTAAAATGGTCGGCAGTCTACAATATTTTTTTTACCTTGGGACAGTCCACGAAGGCTGATGCCTATGTACTAACGTACCGTGGGTGTCTTAAGTGTGGTAAGAGGGAGTTTGTTTACACGGACGGAACGAAGAAAGTGGGAAGTTCGTGGCCTCTCTAACTGAACTGTAAAATGATGCATAAAAGTTGCACTACGTGTTGCTCTGTTGAGAGCCGCCAGAGAAGGAATTATACTGGCCAACTCCTCTGAGCAGAAACCGTTAAAATACCTATAGAAGAGCGACAGATCCCCTACAGCTCGACGGTGGACAAGAAGAGGAAGCCTTTCTGTGAGCGTGGGATCATTAATAAGACAAACGGCTCTTCTTTGAATGGAGTCCAGAATGCTAAGTCTAGTAGGGGACGCCAATCCCCAGACATGAGAACAATATTCTAAAGAGGGTATGATTTTACATACATACAGAATATATAGATTCGACGAAGAGAAATACTTTCTGGCTCGAAAGAGGAATCCAATTTTTTTAAACTGCCGAGGCTATGGATGTAATGTGTTTGTATCAGTTGAGGTTATTCTCAAAAGTAACGCCGACAAGATTAAACGACTCTTTTCTGCAGAACTTGGCCGCTCATTCGTAACGAATGAGCATTGGTAGACTTTTTTTGCGACAGGTTGCAATGGAAGATGACCAATGTACCCATTTCCATTAAAAAATATTTTAATTTAAGAGTAATATATTGGATTGGTATATTTCTTTTAAAGTCATAGATTTTCGCGATCTTGTGGCAAGAAGTTGAATTCTTTTTTTGTAAAAACTTTTATTTTTGAGTACAAAATATTTATATTGCAAAAATATGTTATTTTTGAGTCCTTTTTTTTAAACTCTTGCTTTTGAAAACGCGATAAAATATTGATAAATTAACATCTTTAGCTGACCCCTTTAGGAATCATTTCTGTCAGCCTGAATATTAAAATTTGTATTCGGTATCACCAACATTAAAAAAATAATATTTAGGTTAATTCCCTTTCCAACATTTCAGCACTTTTTTTTAAACATAATATGTTTTATGTAAACCAAGAAAACTTTTTTTGTATTACTGGGGAAGACGGTCTAAATAAGACCATTTTAATAATGAAAATGTCTGTATTATTTAAATTATTCTCAAAAAGGCATTCCTTAAAATTAATTTTAACCTAGGTAAGGTTCCTGACCGCTTTTTTCTAATACAACACTGTTTTATCCAAAATAGCATTTATCATGAGGATATCCTTTCAGCCAATTACAGCTAAGGATTTATTACCTGATTAAATCATTAATTGCACTCAAAATCGCAAATATATATTTCAGCTGTACAGCTCTATTTTGGTACTGTCAGACACGCAAATAGATTGCTTCTATTATAAAATAATTTATACAATTTAGCTCTTTAGCGTTATTATTTTAAAATTAATATCGTCACAATGTCATAATAAATAATATTACAAAAAATATATGACATGCAGAATACTGGGTTTACCGAAATAGACTACAATTTTTTTACCTGACTGAATCTTTATTTGTCTTAAAATTTGTACACCTCTACCAAATTTAACTCTATTTGGTACAAGTGTTTGGGAAAAGATGTCCATTCTGAAAGATTAGGTGGCTTTAGGGCATTTTTATACAATATAATTGCTAATCACTATCACATTAATGTCACGTCATATTAACCTTTTTTTTTATTAAAATCTATCATCATCATTTGTCTTTTATTTTGATTTTTTACTAACCAAATGACCTATGTATGGAGTTATGCAAACAGTTTAATATATTGCAATAGGCAGTACGGAGTCACAATCAGAGTTTTTTATGTAAACTTTTTTCTTTTCCATAACCAAGTGCTTTAGTGACAATGACACCTAGAACAAGCCTTATCTGTTTTTGGTTGGATATACGTGGTGGCAGGCCATTCTGAAAGATTATGTGGCTATAGAATCCATCCATTAATTGCTAATCACTATCACATTAATGTCACGTCATTTTTACCTTTTTTCTTAAAATCTTTCATCATCACTTGTCTTTTATTTTGAATTTTTACTAACTAAATGACCTATATATGGAGGTATGCAAACAGCTTAATATATTGCAATGGATAACTAACTTCTCAGGCAATACAGAGTCACGATCAGAAGCTTTTTTAACTTAAACTTCTTTATTTTCTGTAAAAGGTAAATAAATGCCTACCCTTCAAGGCCGGTTTAGTTAACCAGGTGCTTTAGTGACAATGACACTTAGAACAAGCCTTATTTGTCTTTGGTTGGATAAACGTGCTGGCAGGCATGTTTTGGCTGGAAACCCTTTTGTAAAAATGTATATAACAAGAGTTGAGATATGATCCCTCTCAGAATGTCCGGAACGTTTATTAGATATACAAAATGTAAAAAAAAAAATAAAAATCCTTTTTTTCACTATAATCGCATAAAACCTTGGAAGTATTGGGTGCAGAGAAAAATTGTAGAAAAAAAAATTTCTTTATTAAATTTTATACAAGACAAGATGAATAAAGAAGTCGCAAAATGTATTACGGTTATTGCAAAAAAGCAATAAACAAAAAAAGCAGCAAAAACGTAGTTTTTTTTTTTAAGATCCCTTAAGATTTTTTTAAAGAGCTCTACATTTAGCCAAAACGAACATCATACCATAATAAGACATCACGGTAAATTTCGTTTGATAGTTTTTGCATAATAATTTTAAAATCCAATTTCGTTAAAAAAAATGCCAATTTTGCCAATTGAGTAGAGTCCAAAAGAATTTGGAAATTTGATTTTTTTACATATACTAGAGACCTCAAGATTTTAAATCTTGTTTTTTTTTATGAAAATCGAATGTTTTAGGCCTCGGCAATTATTGTTTAAAGTAATAAAAAAAAATTTGCTCCATTAAAAAATGTAGAAAAATTTTCTTTCTCTTCTATTTTTTCAAAATATTGCGAAAAGAAATTTTTTCGAAATTTAAAAAATCAACCTCCACTGACATCAATCAGGCCAAGAAACACACACTGTCAAATATCATCTGTTCTTTTAAAATCAAAGGACACTAGGGGTCAATATACTTCTAGCTGTATATCATGGCCTACTAAAGCCTTCTTGAATAATAGTATATTATATTATAAGGATTAAGAGTGCATCTTTTAGAGAAGCGGCGAGCGAGGCGGAGCGCAGCAGCCGGGCGAAAATGCAAAGAATTGGAGTAAAAATAAGCACTTTTAGTCCGTATGATATATACTATTTTTTCTCCAACCAAGTCAAAATTAATACGTTTAGTTATTTAAAAGAGCTTAAATGCAATTGCTTTTAATCCTAGGATTAAAAGTGTTGCTAAGCAACGAGCACATTTTGTACTGTATGAGAATTGATAGCTTTTGCACCTAAAAATAGTACAAAAATGTCAACATTTTTTGACAGTTGGAGAAAAATTATTTTTCGATGCCTTTTTAAAGACACATTGTGACATATGGTTAAAAAGAAAATTTTAAGGCGAATCTGGTAGGCTAGAAAAACATAGAGGGTTGTATTTAGAAAAAATAATTTTATTTTCGTCCGGTTAAATCGGAAGTCGCAAAAATAAAATATTACGCTCTAAAAGAAGGCATTTAAAGAAATATCTTTTTAAATAAAAAACTAATCAGCTGTTACATGTTCGGTGGGTCACCCGGTATACAGGGTAATTCAAGTTTGACCCTCACCATTAGGATCTCGGAAACTGTTGGAGATATGAAGAAAATGGCTAAATTGTGGCAAAGTTACGCCTTTATGGGACCAATAATATGCCTTTTAGAAAGTTTTAAAATTCCGAGTATATCCGGAGATATCCAAGAAGAACCGAAATTTTAAAAAAGTCGTATTTGTGTTTGCCTGGCTTCATTTTAAAACGGGTTTTAAACTAGATTGCACTTTTACTTTGCCACCTTTTTCGCGCTATTTGATAGTGCTTTTAAAAATCACGTACGACGTTTCATCACTCGGCCACCATCATCAACTGTATTTTTCTTATGGGTGCATATTGATTTTTACTTAGGTTAATAGTGATTTAAATCCGATTTTAATAACGTATAACATGTTATACTTAAACGGCTCGTAATTTCATTTATTTAAAAAAATGTATAACGCCTTAGTCGGCCTTCAATCCGGCAAATGCTTTTTGTTTTTTTTTTGTAAAAATTAAATGTCATTACTACTTTGAAAAGATTTGCTGTACAGGTTTTCGAAAGAAATGAGTTTTTCAAATAAAAAGGAAAAAAGATATGTTAAAAATGTACTACAAATTTGACAGAAATTGTACGAAAATAGCCCAACTGTATTTAGAAATACGTATATTTGAAAAAAGTATTCCAGCATGACGGAGCCCCTGCACACAATACTAGAGCAATCTATGAATATTTAAATGATATATTTTCGCATAGGTAGATAGATAATGCTGAGCCAATTAGGTGGCCGTCAAAGTCCTCCAACCTTACAAATTTGAATTATTTTTTGTAAGACATTCTGACAAACATAGTATATAAAGATCAAAAATATGCTACAGTAGAGGACCTTTTTAATTTGTCCTGACATAATTTGAAACTTTTAGAAAAAGAGATGTTTCTAGAGATGGTAATAGATCAATGAGTCACTTGTCTCTATCTATCCAAAAAAAGTTCATCATTTTAAATACTTGCTGTAAAAATTTCTGTATACATTATTTTTTGAATTATCTGGTTAAGATATTTACTTTTTATTATTATTTTACTTTAAAACCACTTATCGACTAATCCTTTTTAGTATGTTTATAAAACAAAGTTTTATTTAGCTGTAGCTGGACTAATTCCTTTGACAAGCAATTTTATTCATGTCAAAATAAAATCGCCATATTAAATTTTCTGAAACGTTTCTGTAACATAGTTTTAATGTTATATTTCGCTTTTTTTTTATTTAAATAACACAATTCTGTAAAAAATCTATACTCATTTTTTTCCAAAGAAAAAAAAACAAAAAAAAATCACCGGAATCAAAGCCAAGAAGTTATTTACTTTGTTTTAATAAGGTTTACTAACTTTTAAAGTATAACATTGTTATAATCAAAACAAAAAGCACTATTTATCTACCTAATAGTCCAATGTGGCACCCATGGGACAAAATAAAGTTGATAATGGTGACCAAGTGTCGAAACGTCGGATGTAAAATCTGAAACTATATTAAAATCCTCTTTGAAATGGAGCTAGGGGAAAATAAAAACAATTTTCAAAAATTCCGATTTTTCTCGGATATCTTCGGAAATTCTAGGAATTTTAAAACTTTCTAAACTTTGCCCCAATTTAACCATCCCCGCATATTCTATATTTTCCGAGATCCTGCTAAGGGTCGAATTTGAATTACCCTGTATATACAGAGTTTGTTTTACGTATCTATCTAGGAGCCTTATAAAATAAATAAATAAAACAAACGTGTATACTACAAAGTTTGTTTACATAAGCTTCATACATTCTGGTTTTAACTTATTTTTAATACATTCTTTTATAAATTCATAAAAATTCAAAATCTTTTAACTTTATCAACATCATAAGTAGTATGCATATAAAATACCAACTTAGGGAACTTTTTTTAGGAAAGGCCTCGCTTGAGCTTTCATATGCAAAACCACCACTAATGTCTGCCGGTAAAGTAATAAAGCTTTTATTTCGCCAAATCCAGACAGTTTCAAATGCCTTGAAAGATTTATGGGGTTATGCCGACGACGCAAAGGCAATGGATCATAATAAACTTTACGTATTGTCACTTTCCTAAATATGTACTACAAGGCACATTTTTACTTTCCCCTTGATCTACTTTATATGCATAATGCGTTAAGCTTATGTGGAGTAGCAAGCTATTGTAATAGCACAATTTTTTTAAATATTTTTAAAGTTCATAGCTTATCCAGTGTTACTCCTCCTATTAAAAAAAACTAAATAAAATTTTTACAATGCGAATTAGTTAATTTACATATACGATCTGTGACAAAGCCGTAAAAACCTATAAGAATACAAGCGCTTTAATTTACATTTAAATTTTTACCCAACATCGTAAGCCACTCAATACAATTAATTATTGTTTTTCCGATATGGGGATTTGCTAACCCTTTTTTGACACTAAATGTGTCTCCTGATGAGCCTAAAGGCGTAGCGACTGTTTAAATTCTAAAAATCTGATTGGTTAGCGTAAGATAAAAACAAACCAATCAGATTTTAGAATTTTGACAGTCGCACTACGTTTTAACGCTCACCAGGAGTCACCTTGACACCCATATATTGGTTTATAAGTATATGTTGACTCCGCACTGACCACATAACTAAATGTAAGACATATCAATACAACCAAGTACAATTGTCTTTGATACAACTTAAGTCGCCGGCCTATTAAATTTTGGTCGCTTTAACAATGCGAAATTGAAACCATAAAGGAATTTTTTATAAAGAAACTTGTTTGGTTGGTTGGTTGCATAAACAATAGGACAAATCTCAGGTTTTAAAAAATATGTCTTTTGTATGTAAATGATGTAAATAAAGAAAAAAAACGTGAGTTGTTTATGTAAACTATTTTAAATCAAAAAGTAAATTGTGTCTTAACCTTCGGGCATATACTAGAGCCTGCCTTGCTGCTTGGCAGTGCGAAAAAGCGTGCGAGAGAGAAAGAAGAATCAACAATTAAAAAAAAAGTATAGGACCCAGAGACGTGATATATTGTTTTGGTAATTATTCACGAGTAGGGTCAACCCTATTTTTTGCCATTACTAGATGAAAAATTAACATTTTTTATTTTTTTTTAATCTGCTTGTTTATACGGCGCATTTATAATAAAAAATTTCGTGAAAGGAAAAAATAAAGATTTTGATTGCTTTTTTGCCTTTAAAAGTTAAAAAATACTGGTTTTTATGTTTTTGGATAAAATTTTTATTTTATCTTTTTTTTATGTTTTGATAATTTTTTTTTGAAAAATAAAAAACGAACAATTTGAAAAAAAATATATTAAAAAAGTTAGTTTTTCAACTAAAAAATTACAAAAAAAATAACGTTTTTTGAACTTTGAAAGTTGATTGGTTTAACTGATACATTAACTTTTTGATATTTTCGCTATTATCACCATAAATCCGCCGTAAAAACAAAGAATTAAAAAAATATATGATGATCCATCAATTCATTTACTTTTTATGGCCAAAAATAGGGTTGACCCCACTTGTAAATAATTACCATGGTTTTCGATGTATTTTTGCCATTTTTGTCAGAATTTGGCCCCAATTTTTTGCCGAAAACCGTCAAAATTGCTGATTTTTTCCGGTTTTTTGACATTAGGAAAAAGTTGAGACCTGATGGCTAAAATCTGACCACGGATTAAGAATTCATGGGGCAACGAAAGCTATATATCATATTTCTGGATCCGATACATTTTTGAAGAGTTGTGATCATCATCATCAACTGACCACGCATTTTAAAAGCTGCAGAGCTTTTTGGGGAAAAGGCCGCTGTAAGCGCCGAAAGCCGTGTTTTCACAACCGAGGACAAAAAGGAAAATTCACACTGCCATCTTGCTTTGCTTTCTTTCACTTTTTTGTCGGTAAACGTTCAGCCAGCTCTCCCCTTTCCAGACACAGGTTGTTATCAACGTGAGCTTTCCCAGGCTTTGTAGGTGGAACTTCTGGATAGTCGGGTTCTGTAACCCCCAGAAATTCCGAACTTTTAAAAAACTTAAATTCTTAACTAAAAATTATCGATGCAAGGCACAAACAATGGCGATCCGACCAGGGACTGCTTCTGGTATAGTTTGTCCACGCTAACATTTTTGTGTTAGCTTACATGTCCAAAAACAAAACTTACTAGACTCAACGTCAAAATCAGCTGATTGGCGTAAATCACCCAGTAATGGATTAACGGCATTTCAATTTTTGTATTAAATTTTTTTTGTGTTTGGATGTGTTATTTCGTGTTTTAAAGTAATTAGTGAGATTAGAGATTACTCTGCAGTGTTTTTATTTTTTTTTTGTGTGGACTATTTGACATTTTTTATATTTAATAATTTATTTTATTTTGGACTAAGTTTTTATTTTTATTGGTTTAAGAAAAAACCACTAGAATAGATATTTTTTAGTGTATAAATCACAATAATTACTGTATTTCCAGTTTGGAAAAGCTTCGAAACCCACTTCAGAGCTGTGATGAGTCGGAGGTAAGAAAATATAACCTAATAAATATTTTTTGAAAAATGATGCTCAGAATAGTGATCTTGCAAAAGGTAAAATAACTCGTTTTAAGAGTATCATAATCTAAAAATACATCCTCAGATGTGCCAAATATTTTAAGATCGCATAGTGGTAGTTGTTGACAATATAAGAAGAAAAATATGAAATTTATAAGTAACTTAGGCTTAATGGAAAAACCAAATGTGCAACGCATAAGGAAATTTTCAAAAGGATTTATGGAAAATGAAGATTTAGGAAAAAATAAAAATCTTTGGGTGTTTCTCGATGAAACCTGGATCTTCTCGAACAGCTCTTTCCGCAGGTCTTGGCAGGATGACGATGTATATTTTAGTGGAATGGTAAAACATTCTAATGACTAATTATACGCTAGAAAAAAAATGTACTTTCCTACACTTAAGGAAAATTGAAGGGCCCATTTTTTTTTTAAATCACAAGGTAAAGAACTTTAACAATCCTCTAATATTTTTTTCCTTATAAATTATCACAGTTTTACAAAAAAGCTTCCTCTTGCACACCGACAAGCTGTAGAAGACCTGTTTCTCTTTTAGGAATATTTTTACAGCTTCTGCTCCGAAGCATTATCTGTCATAATTTCTTCTTTTGTATATCCCAATTAGAGCAAATTAAAAGTCTACTTAGATGCATCCCTTTATTGTCCACTTTACATTTACCACTTTTTCCGCGCCTTCATCTCTAGAGTTTGAGACTACGAAATCTTATCAGTAATTTACATCTGACTTCACTCTAGACACTCGTAATATGTGAACACTTAGACTTTAAGCATAAGGGGTATCCTGAGAAAAATACACATATATGACAGATTCGGTAGATACCTCAGTTAGGGTCTCTTTCATACATAGGACATATGATTAAACCTGTAGCTCTTAGACAACATTAAACTACAGAACACACTTGCTGCATTCTTATGAAACATTAAAGTATATTTAATTAAAAAACTAACGAAATACTTATATTTTCCTTAGATACATTATTCTACATGCTGGTTCAGAAAAAGAATTTGTTGATGGTGCCAGTAGAAGTTTTAAATCGAAAACAAAAACAGGAGATTACCATAGCGAGATGAAAGCTGAAAATTTTGAGAAGTGGGTTAGAAATGATCTACTACCTAATTTGAAAAGGCCTTCATTAGTCATTTTAGGTAATGCCAGCTACCATAGTAGGTTGTTAGAAAACTGGCCATATAGTGGCGGGAAGAAAGAAAATATGGTTAAATGGTTAAAAAAACTAAATATTCCTTTTGCAAAATCGGCGACAAAATAGATTTTGTGGTGCTTGATTCAGCGCCTACCAAAGTCTTCCAAATCTTATGTTGTCGATGCTCTTATTCAGGAGGGTGGTCATCAAGTGCTGCGCTTGCATCCATATCATTGTAAATTCAATGCTATTGAAATGGTATATATTTAAAAATAATAAGACATTCCCTATTTTATGGGACCCACATTATTAGTATATTAATAAGATAAATGGTAATAAAAATCATTTACAAGTTATCTTCTTTTTACTTTTTAGCTTTCCTTTATTAAACTACCTTACTGCTTTTAATAAAAAGCTAAATATTAAATGACTATTTCATTTAAACACATAACATCAATGACCACAGTAATTGCCAAAATGCTTGAACTCACAAGCAACCATTTACAGTCCAGCTGCTAAAACGCCAAACCTACTACTTTGTCTGCTCTCTTATTTTAAAAGTGTCCAGACTAGTATCTGCTGCGTGCATATTGCATACATTTTTCTTTCGTCATTACATACGTTTGCTTTTTTCATAAAAACGCCTGGTGGCCACTGCCACTTCTAAAGCCTTAAACACGACCTTCCAACGTTTTTGATAAATTTATTTTATAAAATATAAGCATCTTATTGTGTTAATGATACTCTGAATAAATAAATTATTATTACTGTTTTGTTTTATTTATTTTATAATTTAATATAGGAAGCAGCTAATGAAGTTATATCAGATGAAATAAATCGACTTTAGGCATCTTTACAAAATTGTAAATTTGCATAATAAGGGATATCGAACCATTCCTTATAGTGAGATATTTTATCAGGATATTTCAATTCAACTGTAAAGAGTTTGCCTGCAAATATAACAAAACATAACGGGTCTGTTTGATATTCAGAAATAGTGTACACTATTTTACATTTTTTTACGTACCTAAGCGCTCTAATTGAAGGTGTATTTAAGGACTAAGTGTGTACAAAAAGTGTAAAATAGTGTAAACTATTTCTAATTAACAAACACTTAATACATAACTCTTAATCTGCACTAGATAGGCGAAAATGATAATTTTTAATAAAATATTATGACCTAACATCAAGCTTTCACAATTTATGCAAACATATGAACAGCAAGAAAAAAATACTGATGAATTTAGTTATTGTAATCTAACAACATTTTTTTTAAGATATTAAAATTTTGAAACTCCCTTCCCTCAGTACGGTCCTGACTAAAATTCTTATATCAGCCAACTTAAATCTGAAAAACAAAATTTACTAATATGTAGGGATATTCGCATTGCCAACCTAAAAATGTTAGCTTGGACAAACTATATCACGCATAACCGTTTTCTGTCAGTACTGCCTCTCCCTGCTGAGCGCGCAACCATCTTCCGCCATTAGGAAAATCCCTCGTGCGTGGGGCCCTCAGAAAGAAACAGGTATAGGAATCTTCGTTCACAGTAGTCCCAGAAGAAGGACTCCATCATTTGGCTTGAGTTTCTCCTTGATCCCCGATGGCAAAAGCTGTTGATACAGCGCCTTTAGCCGTCTTCCCGGAAAAAAAACTATGTAGTTTTTTTATCGCGAGCACTTCACTGATCGGAGGTCAAAAAGGGACTGCACACTGCCATCTAAAATTGCCGCGAGAGTGTGTTCGACTTTGTATGGTGATTCCATCAGCCCATTGTTTAACTCCCACGTAGTAGCGTGTTTGCGATGGTCAAAGTCCATACTTTGTGAGGATAAAAGAGGAGCCCTGACAAAACCCTCGTTATATCTTCTTTGTCGTTTTTTACGTCCGAGCGCTTGGATATAAATTTACGAGAAACATAGACATAGATCAGTTCTAATTTAAAGGGACAATATACAGTTTGCATTGTGACTTTTTAAATATTAATCTCGTAGACGTCCATGGTACAGTGAATTGACCTGTAAAAATAGTTTCCTAGATATTACCAAAGTTTCATCATGTTTTTTTTTTTAAATTTTACCTTCTTTTTGCAATTTTTTTACAAAGAAAATTAAAATAATAATAAATATTTAAAAAAATAATAATTGATGAAACGTAATAATTGCAATATATTTTTTTTATATTCTTTTATAACGAGCTCCAAAGTTCTCTGGAATATTAATCATATTTCGTTAAATACACTTTTTTACAAAAAACTCTGTTGCCAACATTACTTATATGTCTATCTTTTGCCCTTTTATCGAAAAAACCGCGCTGTGGTGTTGGTGAATAAAATGACCTATGAATAGAACAGCAATTAGTTTGTATAGTCTTTCTCAAAGTATATCGTTATGGCTTTTGACGGACCATACCCCAATAAACCTTTAACGATTTTATTACCTATTGTTATTGGGTAAACCCATTTGTTCATAAGGGCAGGAGTGGGCCAGGTATTTCTTGAGTATTAACCATTAGGCATATAAATATTTTGGCTAATATTTTAGTGGCAGTGTTGAATAACCGCTTTTACTGTGCGTTTCGAAAAAGTTGTTTTACGAGAATATAACTATGTTGCGTCGGAATCATTTGTCATTAGATGCAAAACAGGTTGTGAAAAATGTGTTTGAAACTTTAATCAGTAGAGGTCTAATTAAACAAGAAGCTTTAAAAGAAACCTGTCTACTTACAAAAACTCCAATATCATCGATAAGGGATATTATTATTAGTGAAGAATTGAACAAAAGAAAAAAAAGTAGTGATTTTTAATCTCACCGTATAGACAATAGTGATCAGGACCTAATAAGAAGGAAACTATATTGTCTTTATGAAAGCGGAGTTATTGCTACCTTGGATAAACTGAAAAAGAAGCTAGACGAAGACGAAACCAATATAAATATTAGCCGTGCCACCCTCCATAGAGTTGTTTGTAAAATGGGATTTGAATACCGCAAAATTGAGAAAAGACAAGTAGTGCAATGGAATCGCACAGATTTCGCACTTGGAGATTTAATTACCTTCAAGAAATTAAAAGATATAGGTTAGAAAACAGATCCATAATTTACCTTGATGAAACATGGTTCGATACACACGACACAGTATCCAAAGGATGGGTTGATTCCAGTCAAAACTGTCAGACGAAAGCATCTTTAATAAAGGAAAACGTATTACCATAATACACGCTGGTTCAGAAGACGGATTTGTCCCAAACTGCTTGCTGTTGTCTGCAAGAATATTAAGGATTCTAGCTTGGATTATCATGATGATACAAGTGCAGAACCTTGTGAAAACTGGTTTCAAAATTATCTTTTAAAAAATATTCCAAACAACAGTGTTATTGTCATTGATAACGCAAGCTACCACAGGCATCTGCTACACAAAGCACCAGCTTCATCAAGTTCAAAAACTGAAATCCAGGATTATTTGTTACAAAATGATATTTATTTTAAATTTAGTTACAAAAAACGCATCTCTTGGAAGTCCTAAATTGATATGCAGGTAAAAAACAATATGCATGTGATAATTTGGCTGAACAGGCTGGGAATACTGTCTTACGGCTTCCTCCGTCTCACTGTATGTTTAACCCCATAGAGCATTTGTGGAACCAAGTAAAATCAAAGATCAGAGCAGAAAATGTTACATCTATATACTTTAAGTCCCAGTGTTATAAATTTGATAAAAAATGTAATTACTAACATACCAGTTGAGAGCTGGAAAAATTCACTACAACACATTATAAAAATTGAGGACTCTTACGGCCGAGTGATTATCGCGTTGTTAAATTTAGTAATGGACTTAGCAACTGTTAAAAGTTAACAACGGTTTAGAATGTTTAACAAAACGTCAACGACAGTGTCATTCAATGATTTTAGTAGGCAACCTGTCAAAATCTGATATTTTGTTAAACATTCTAAACCGTTGTTAACTTTTAACAATTGCTAAGTCCATTGCTAAATTTAACAACGCGATCATCACTCGGCCGTTACATTTCTATCCAAAACAACATAAATCCTATTGTAATTAATCTCAATGATGACTCTGATAGTGAAACAGAATTAGATTTAGATATTTAGATTAAAAATGTAAATATGTATAGATAATGCAGTTATGTATTTATTAAAACTTTTCATATATTTAATTTATTAATGTAATTTTAAGATTATACTTATCTAAATAAACAATAAATTATAAATCTTTATATTATTAAAGTCCGTCCCTAATGTTCTGTCCTTTAATGCCTACCGATCCGCAGTTTTATTGCAGTATTGCTGACGGCGGGTATAATCCATAAATGAAGGCAAGAGCTAACACGGTATACTTTGAGACAGACTATATATTCTAAGACACATTTTATCTATGTCACATAAAAGATTATTTTCTTATGTAGAATAAAAAAAAATAAGAATAATTTTACCCAAACTAACTGGTTCGTTCTTTGACTTTCGTTGAGTAAAGACGTGCCGGTCAGTACTCGAGTGGTCAAGTGTCATAAATCCCGTTAGGGCCGGAAGTCTTGAGACCTCCGTAGCCTGAAGTTAAACAGATGTGCGCCAAGTGATCCCCGATCCGAGCGACGCGGTGTACAGTAGTGGATTGAGTATAGACGTGGTTGTTCTTTTCAGAACACCCGGCTTTTATGAAATTTGATTATAATTTACTAATCAACCTGGTTTACAGGCATTTATTTCAGTTAGCAGTGCAGTTAAGCCCATTCATAGTCTCTTAAGGTTGCAAACAAGGCACGGCAAGGTGACCCAATCTGGGGATCCTTAACCGTGGTGCCCATACACAAGGGCTGTGATCGTTTGAGTCGGCTTGGCCTGAGCCTAGCAGTAAAGAAGGGTAAGTGTTTATTTCAGCGACCCTGACCCCCCCCCTGTTTTTTTTTAAATGGATACCCCTGAAAACATGTGTGTTTTTCTCCAAAGAGCAAAACAAGGCACTCGTGGCTGGAGCACTTCGTGCAGAGCTGGCGAAGGCCAATGAGACGATAGTGGGCTCCAGAGGACCGTCAACAGGATGGCCTCTTCTCAACCCACTCGCCCTGTAAGTCCCCCCCCGTGCCCAA
>JAHBCN010020876.1:0-14629 GCA_019359885.1 Listronotus oregonensis | reverse complement strand
AAAAAATATTTTTTAAACAAGTTGTTTTGAAAATTTTAGCCTAAAATAGTGAAAAGACTCTCTAAAAAATAAAATATTTAAAGTTCGATTCATTTCCCCTTTTTTTTCCTTAGTAAAATATATTCATTTTTTTAAAAAAATTTTTGACAACATGGAAAAGGAAAGTCCATTGTTTTGTTCAATTACTAGCAGTAGTTAATTACACTATTAACATGTATACCTTAAAAATTTTTGAAAAAATTAAGAACAAAAAATTGGAAAAAATTCCAGGCAGGTTTCCCTATTTTTTTTTAAGTAAAAAACATGAAAAAAAATTTTTAGTGTAATGGTAGGTTTGTTTGTTTTGTACAGGTCATAGAAAAATTATACATTAAAACTAATAGAGAAAACCTTTTTTTAATTTTTTTGTGTAATCATACCATTCCCCTAACTACCTGCTTAAAGTTAAAACTTTGTCAAATATGTATCAAAAAAAAAAAGTTTGTTCCAGTTACTTCTCGTCTTTGCTCACCGGATCCCGTATGGAGACCTTCCCCAAAGCCGCAGAAAAGTTAAGTTTGACATATCAGTCACTCAGTCTGACATTGGAGCTTTGGATGACTATCGGCCAAGTCACATGATTTGGTAATCGTCGATGCCAGGGTAATTTTTCCGATAATGATTTATTATGTCGGTAAGTTTTTTTTTTTTTTTTAAATATAAAAGTATGTAATTAATATGATTTTTTTTTGAAAAGTTTCTTCTGCTAAATAAATTCGGAATAACAACTTATAATACTAAAAAGGGGAAAAAAAACAAAATGTTAGGAAGTTCCGTAAACGCCAAAATTGTTAAATGTTAAATAAAAAAAAAAAACAAAAGGAGGACTAACCAAAACAATACTATAAAACTTGGATGATCTGCATCAACCAGATTAGAGCTACGACCAAAATTAAAAGCGACCATAAAATCAAACACTCACTTTAAAAACTTAAACGTCAATTTTAAATTCGAGTTCGCCTTTGAAAAAACAATATGGCGGCTTCACTATAGCAGCCGATTCCCCAAGAAAAATCAAGTGTCTATACCTAAATCCAAAATTTCTGTCAGTGACTCATTTAATACTGGCCCCCAACCGACGAAGCGGCTGAATAAAAATCTAACAGTAGTAAATGTTTTTTTAACCTATGATATTTTTTCCCTCAAAAAACGTAAACCCGGGCCCAAAAAATTTCATTGCCACGTTGTCATAATTCGCAAGAATAAATCACCATAGCGATCACACTTAAAATAACGCCAATATGTATTGAAATCATTGTTATCGGAAGACAATAAAAGTGGAACACACATTCCTTTAAACTAAAATCTTGGACTTCCATTGTCTTTTTTGTTAACTGCCCCAATTTTTGGTTAGTGATGTATCTCCAACCTTTTCAAGTGATAACTAAAACTATAGTGTAGGTTTTCTGTATACCGAGGTTTGTACATGTCCATTATTTCGTTTGACTAGAACGTCGGGAAAAAGGTAAGGCCGAATTTTGCCCCTTTCCCCCATTGTGAATTTGATACAAGGTCGGATGCAATTTAGATGTTTTAAGAAACCTTCAAGTTCTTCGTTTTTACCTGTCCATAAAAAAAAAGTATCGTCAACATATCTTACCCAAAATTTTTTGGTTTAATTACTGAAGTTTTAATTGCTTTTTTCCTCAAACCATTCCATAAAAATAAAAACACCACTGGGAGAGCAAAGAACCCATGGGAAGCCCATCATCCTGTGCGTAGAAAATCATCTTTCACCTAAAAATAGGAACTACGGAGGCAAAGCTCCAACAACTCCATCACTCTATCCAGTGGGGGGGCCCCCTTCTACTAGTGTTTTATCTTCTTTAAGCTTGGCTCGGATAATGCTTAAAATTCTTCACTGGTACGTTTGTGTATAGACTTTCTACATCAAAACTAAAAAAGTATCGTCTGGGCCTTTTCCCCACTTTTTTAAAACATGTCAACAAAATGACTAGATTTTTTTAAAAAAAGATGGAGTCTTACCGACTAGTGGTTTAATTAGGTCTAAAGGTTTTTTGCCAATGCAGTCGTGGGTGCGTTTCTAGAACTGGTGATGGGCCTTAAGGGTGTATTATCCTTGTGAATTTGTAATTTTTTGGTAGTCCATAGAGATGAGGAGGTTTACTGTTATGTGGTTTAAAAAATTTTTCTTGTTTCATCGGTCATAAAGTTTTTGTATTTCCTTAAGGTCCTGTAAATTTTGTTCTCTATGGATGCTGTTGGATCTTGATCAAGTGATCTGTATTTCCTTTTTTGAAGAACTTCATCTATTTTTCGATCGTAAGTGATTGCATCCATGACTACAGTGGCATTCCCTTTGTCTGCGGAAAAAAATTTTGATAGTTTTATCTTTTTAAAACTCTTTAAGAGCTACTAGTTCTTTTTTATTTAAATTAGTGGAGTTACTTTGTTTTCTTTCCAAGACAGTTCTTTTTCCTAAATTTTCCCCCTTCTGGTCCCGGGGGTCGTATTGTTTCTAGACTACTAATCATGTTTAAAATCGGTGTATTTTTTTGGGGCTATGGCAAAGTTTAGCCCTCCCCCTAGAAGATGTTCTTCTGTTTTCGAAAAATTTCTGGAGGACATGTTAATAAAAATCCTTTTGTTGCCCCCTCTAAAAAGGGTTTGGGTTTTTTACCGTAAAGTCTGTTTAGTTTGTTCTGGTGCTTTTTTCTTAGATCGTCTTTGGCCTTCTCGCATGTTCTTTGGATCTTTTGGAAAATGGGATTATAGTCGTCTTCTTGTACATTTTTCCTTGATTTCTTCATATTTTTTGGGAACTTCTTGCAGGAGCTGTGTTTTTTTATCGGTGGTAGTTTATCTGAGATCGGAGCAGAGATTTGCTACTTTTCGGCCCCCCTTTACTGGATGGAGTGATGGAGTTGTTGGAGCTTTGCCTCCGTAGTTCCTACTTTCAGGTGAAAGATGAGTTCTACGCACAGGATAATGGGCTTCCCATGGGTTCATCCCCCCTCCCCAGTGGTAGCTAATATTTATATGGAATGGTTTGGGGAAATCAATTAAAACTTCAGTAATTAAACCAAAAGTTTGGCTAAGATATGTTGACAACATTGGATGGACAAAAGGAATGACGAAGAACTTGAAGGTTTCTTAAAACATCTAAATTGCATCCGACCTTGTATCAAATTCACAATGGAGAAGGAGCAAAATTCGGCCTTACCTTTCCTCGACGTTCTAGTCAAACGAAATAATGGACATGTACAAACCTCGGTATACAGAAAACCTACCCACACTGGAAAATTTTAAAACCCAAAATTTAATCATTCTAACAAAACCCAAAAAGGGGGGGTTTACGTACTCTATACAATCGAGCAGTGACCTTATGCAACAGTAGGGAATCCCTGCAAGGGGGGAAAAAGGAACATAACTAGGGATCTTAAGCAAAACGGATACAGTGAGAGACTAGTAAACGAAACAATCAAAAAAATATCAAAATAAGACAAAAACTCTAACTTGAACGAGACTCTACGTGACCAAATATTCATAAAAATTCCATACATTAAAGGAATTTGGAAAAGATCCGCAGAATGCGAATAAGTACAATATTAAAAAGGGGGATTTAAATCCCAAACTACTCTAAGAAGTATTCTCACCAAAACGAGACCAGAAAAAAGTTTCAAACAATGACTGTACCCACCAAATTCCCTGTGTTTGGGGGTGGCGGGGGGAAACAAAGAGACCTCTCGAAGTAAGAGTTAAAAAACAAAAAAACATACGGAACGAGGTGAAACGTTAAATCGGGGTTTTTCCGAACACGCTTGGTCAAAACAACACCGCATACAATGGTCGGAAGCAAAAACCATTCATAAAAAACCCACTGAAAAAAAAAAAAATTTAAAGGGGGAATTTCAATTATTGTAAACAACCAAAATGTATTTAAAAACCTAGTGTAGAAATTCCGAATATCTTTTCCGTTGCTAAACCCCTGAAAAGTCTTAAGCCAGTGAAAAGGGATATTAAAAAGTGTAGTTTTTGGGGAAAGCTTTTAGTTACCCCTTAAAACGGTTGGAATACATCACAAACCCGAAACGTTGTGTAACTTAACAAATAAAGACGGGGGGCCAAGATTTTAGTGTTATTGAAACCATTACATTTCTAACACTTTCAAAAAACACATTCCTAGTTTACAACTTGAAGAGACTTGAAAATAAGCGTATCGACAGGGTTTTCGTCTGTTCGATGATTTTATTTAGTTTTTAAATTGATTATGGACAGATTTTGTAAGTTTAAATTTTAATTGCTATACGGGTTTTTCTAAATATTATAAATTTTTAATAATTGTAGTATATAGATATTGTTTTGTCCAATTTATAATAGTTTATCTTATTTAGTGTATATAATTGTATATAAGATTTAGTGTTGTTAAAAATCCTTAATTCTACCTGAATATTAACCAACCTTTAACTAGTTATCCGCCTATAAAAAAACTCAGTTAACGTTAAAGAACGAATAATGGGGTTTAAAAAAGTTTACCATGGGATTCGGGACGAAATCAGAACTAACCACTTTGGATGCTGCAGAGATATATGCAACTTTAACAAAGTTAATTCGCGTACGGTATTCAAAAGTTTTAAAGCAAAAAAACAATATTAGTAATTATGCGAAAACTGGAAAATCAATTTTTTGCTATTTTTGCACACTTTTACTTTTCGATTGTTAAACATGAATCAAAAAACCCCTTTTTTTGTTTATAATTTTTTAAAAAATAATAATAATTGAATTGTTTTTAAATTTCCCTTTACGACATATTCCTTTAAATTCTGTTTTCCCAAAAAAATATTTAAAAAACTCATGCTATGTTTATTAAAAAAAAAACACTTAAAAGTAAGGAAAAAACCTTAAATTTTCAATAAAAAGTGGTAAAACGTTTACGTCCAAAATTTAACAAAAAATTTTAAAAATGTTGACCTGTTACCGGTTGTAAAAGTTTCTTTATGACATTTTTATAAGGTATGCGAACACTTGCTTTAAACCACCAATGTTTGATCAAAAAAAAATTCTCGATATGGTAATCCTAAATATGGGGAAAGACCCAAAAAGTTTTTGGATTCTACAACTGATGATCTCGAGCTTTCGTGTTTTTCCCTTTTATAGTGGATATTTTTGATGAAAAAGTTAAAAAAGTATTTTTTTTTTTTTTTTGGAAAACGTTGAAAAATCGCCAAAAAACTCAAATTTTGGGGTTTTTTATGACCTAAAATAGGAGGTGTGCAAAATTAAAAACAAAAAAATTCATTTTCATTAATCCGAATAATACCATAATAATATAGGCTTTTAATAATTTAAAGGGTTGGTGAAAATGTGGAAAAAAACTTTTTGCTTGTAAAAAATATTTTCATGTTTCGACGAAATTTATCATTTATTTTCTAAAATACATACGCCACTGGAATTGATTCCCTAACAACCCGGGGGCACTCTAAAACGAGCGATGCGTCATTGACAGAAATTTTGGACTTGAAGTATAGCAAAAAAATTTGAAAAAAATAAAAAAATTGCAACCGATCTAATTTTTGAAGCTTTAATTATAGTTCATGGATGCCTAAAAATCTGGTGTAATAGAAAATCCAACATGGCGGATTTCATATGACGGTCAAAAATTCAATATGGGGGCCCAAAATTTATTTGTTTTTTTTAAAATGAACCGATTTGCAGCAAATCTGGGTATGGAGTTTCAGGGGTTGCTGATCCGATCGAAATCATATTTCATTGCAGATGGCGGATACACAAAAAACCAATTCACAAAAAGGACCCCCAATTTTCTTATGGAGAATGGGTTTCGGTTTTTTTTAACTTTTGCATACTAATAGTATAGCTGATTTAAAGTCTTCATAGGCACAAAACCCGAAAACCCCCCCCAAACCCCCAAAAAATCACTTTTAAAGTAACTGGGATTTTTCTTTTGAAAAATTGGTTTAATCAACTATTTTAAACTTTAAATGGTGATAGTTTTCAAAACGCTGATCAAAAGTCTCCACGGGCACAAAACCCGAAAATCCCCCCAAACCCTTTCCCCAAAATAGCCCTTATTTTGTAAATATTTTTTCTATTTAACAGAGCATACATTTACAAAAACTTAAAATATTTTAATAACTTAATTTTTGTATTAACTGTTAAAAGGACAATTACTGAAATAAATAAGGCAAATTTTAATTTTGAATTGAGGAAAATGGTTTTTTAAACAATATTTGTCTAATTATAAAAATATGCCAGGTAAAATTAGGCCCAATGAAAAATGCAAGTTCCTTACAGATTTTATGTTATCCGTCTGTTTCGTGATCATATTTTTGTAACATTAATAATATATAGGATTGCAATATTTTCATTAAAAATTAAATAAATAAAAAAATAATAAAAAAATAATTAATTTACTAGTATTTAATTTTAGGAAAATCTCTATTTTTAGGGAACCATCGACCTTTAGTTTAGATTTAACGAAACTTTGCTTATTTTTAATTAAAATGTTTAAAATACATATACCCCCTAGTTTTTTTTTTAATTTAATAAAGTAAAGACATGATACAAAAAATAAAAATCAAAACATAAAGGGATTAAATATATAGGTTTTATTTAATGGCAATTTCATATCTATTTTTTAGTAGAATATTCTTCGAAACATATGTTTAATACTGGTTAGGAAGTATTTTAATTATTGTTATCATTTAAATAAGAATTAATTGATAAAACAAGTTATAGTAGTTTATTATAGCGACTGCAGACTATCTAACTTAAAACTGACTAACTTAAATATATTCTACTGCTTATCATGTAGTAAAAGTTTGGCTTATCATAATTATCATTGTGTTTATTACAAGAAGTTGCTGTAAACATAATGTATAGTTCCCTATTGTACCATATCAGTTAGAGGTCCACATTACATTTTATATTATTTATAAGCCAGAAATGGTGTTTGCATGATATCAATAACTTTCAAAAAATTGTACAACCACAGGGACGAAATAAAACTTTACACAACAGGAAACATATGCTTTTTCAATAATTTTTTTTATAAAAATGTTTAATAACATAAAAACATAACCTACTTTTAAATCATTTTTTTGCCTATATATCAGATAAAAACGTATTAAACTATTTTATTTTTTAACCTAATGTATTAAGTATTGACAGGCATCCACTAGGGTTTTAAAACCCTTTAAAATTTTAAAGTAAATCTATTCATTAATGAATTGTTATTAAAACAATATTTATAAACAATCGCATATATGGATATAAATTGGCTATTTTTATTATTTCTTAATTTAATTATGTAGTTAAATTGTGTTTTTTTTCTGACTTCGTTGTTGTCACAGTATTTAAATTTAAAGCGACTTAAATATCTTATTTAAAAAAAAGGGGTATGAAATTTCAGTTTGTGGCGTTTATTATAGCAGAGGATTAAAAAGGCCGCATCTCTTTTAAAGTATCGACAATTGGACACCTGTACATAGGCATTTAATAGTATGTTATTTTCCTCATTTATTTTTTTACAATAACAAAAAAATATATTTTATTATCAATCGCTCTCTAAATTAAACAATAAATATTTATGGCAATTCGTTTAAAAATAGACTTAGATAGTTGTCATAAAATAAAAAATAGTTTAAAAACTTTATTAGATTTATTGGTGAATGGTGGGAATTGGGAGAAGAAAACAACAAAATTATTAAGGCAAAGAAAAAGCAAGCAAGTATAACCGGTAGCGTAGTGGTCAGAGCCTTGGCTCGCCGCGCCGGCGATCCGGGTTCGAATCCCAGCCCCGCCGGCAGACATATTTAGGTAGTAGTTATTTAAAATAACGTCCTTTGGGGGCACTACCGCGTTGTCTAAAAAGGTGCTGTGAAATAACATTTGCATGTTTCAGTGCTTGGACAACGTTGACGGAAAAAGGGGGGAAGAAATGGGTTAAACACCGGAAAACCCGACACTCACGGTACTTTGGTACTTAGGTTTATATATGTATATTTTCCAGGATAAATATAAATTTTATGTAAAAATCCTTCGAAAAGTTGTAAAAAGAAAAAAAAAAAAACCATTTAATGGAAGATTAAAATTATGAACTTAAAATAAAAATTTCAGAGTGTAAAAACGAAGACTTCCAAGAAAAATTTTATTGAAGTATTTTTTGTACTTTAAGTATTTTATTTCAAGTACTTTTTATTAGAAGGTACTTACGATTAGTTTTTATAAAGATACTTGGATTTTTACTTGATTTGACCAAGTAAATTACTTAAGATTTATTTAAGTACTTGAAGTATTCGATGTTTAAAGAAAAAAAGTACCGTAAATAAAAAGTACTTGAAAAAAAAACAAATTTCAAGTAAATAAATAGTACTTGAAGAAAAAAATCAAAAGTACTGAATTTCCGCAAATAATTTTCAAACAAGTTAAAACAGGAACGCGCAACTGCTGTTTCTATTTATTGCATTAAAACGCCTTTTTTGGGATCCAACAGCAAAAGTGTAACTATTATTGAGAATTAGACTTTTTTTTTTAAACGGTTTTTGGTCAACGAAAAAATTATAAGGCCGGGTTTTGGGTGAAAACAAAAAGAAATATACCTAAATAAAAGGTATCCCAAAAATGGGTTTTGGGGGCCCAACCCTGTCAGGCACCCAAAAAACACTGTTTTTGAAGATGACGGATGAACGGGTGCCAACGCCCCCCCGTTGACCGAAAAAAAAACCCATTTTGGGTCAAATATTCCTAAAATATTTAAATATCACCCGAGTACGGCATGGTAGGCCGGCCTAAGTTTACATACGAAATTTTACATTATTTCGGACATGGGATGATGATCCCGATTTAAAAACGGACAGCAACTACGATCAACATATTTTTTAAGACTGGCCTACTTTCCAATGACGTAGCGTCAGTTTTTAAACTTTTGGATTTTTGGGAAAAACCCCTTTTTTGGGAAAAACCCTCTTTTCCCTTTAAAAAAAGAACTCAAGTTAATTTGTTTTATTGAAATACTTTTAATTATTTGTTCTTTTATGTACTTCGTACTTTTGTACTTAAATACCTACTTTGTTTTTTAAAGATTTGTTTTATTTCAATTTTGTTTTACTTAAATACGTGGTTTACTTAAGTATTTGGATTTTTTTAAGAAAATACGGGGTAAAGTATTTTCCCAATTTACTAAAATGCAAGAATTTTTAATGAATACTTGGGCTTGTTCGAAGTAATTTTTAAAAAATCAAAAACTTTACTTGTACTTGAAGTATATTTAAGATATTTTGAATCTGAAGGGAAACCAAAAAAACCCCCAGAAAAAAAATTTTTAGTTTACACTAAGAGTAAATTCAAAAAATTAAAAACAGTTTTTAGGGTGAAGACAAAAAAACATTTAATAATTTTTACCCCCTGAAATTATTAAATTTGTTTATTGTTAATGCAAAGATATTATATGATGGGTTTAGATATTAAAGATAGGGGAGGTTTTTTCCCAATTTTTTTACCTTTTTTAATTTAGATGGTGTTTTATTTATATATAACTACAACATTTAATTATACAGGGTGTTTTAAAAGTCAGACCCATATTTAAGGGCGTATTTTTAATCAAAATAAGATTTTTTTTTTAAAATATTTGGGGAAAAGACCCCCCCGATCCACAGCCTTTTTAAATTTAAAAGTCAAATATTTTTTAACTGTGGTCAATTTCGCATCAAATCCTACAAAAAAATTGAAACCCCTTTTATTCAAGCGGGGATTTATTTTTTGAAATAAAAAACCCCAAATTTTTTTTTGATAAAGTTTTTGTGTAATATTTTTTTTTTAAAAATTTAGCTAAGAGAAAAGTATAAAAAAATTATTTTTGGGTTCCCTATTTTTTATGAACCAACGGTTTTTTGGGAAAAATTTCCTTTTAAGAAAAAAAAGCAATAGCGTATAATTAAAAATTAAGGGTTAAAACATGGGGGGGTAGTGTGATTCTTGTTTATTAAATCTTTAACGCTTGACGCCCGACTGTTATTAATTTGCCCAAAGGAATTTTTTGTTGTAGTTTTAGTTTAAGGCAATATCGAAAACATGCGTAGCCCAAATGGGGGGAGTTTATAGGAAAACCTTTTTTTAGGTATTTTTAAAGCTCTTTATTAATTTATAAGATAAATTTTTATTAATTAAATTCTAAATTTTTTTAATATTACACTCTTTTTTTGTTGATGGTTAATGGTTATTTTTTAAAATATAAATACAAAATAAAAAAATTTTAAAATTATTAATAAAACACTTTTGTGATATGAAAAAAAAAAAATCACTCTGGGGGAAACTGAGGCTTATACGCTTTTAATTTCAAACATACTTTTTTGTTAAAAAGTATTATATACAAAAAAATTTTTTTTGTTAAATTTTAACTACTAACTACAAAAAAAAAGAACTCAAAGGGTAATATAATTATGTTTTCCCTCTATTTACCCGAACAAAAAAATAAAAACAAAACATAACTTAGTCAAAATTTGCCGTTTTTAAAAACGGCCCCCGGGACCTTGATAAAAATTTTGGCCTCGACCATAGGCGCCCAAATTTGATTTAAAGTTTGAATAATTTAAAAAAGTTGGGAAAATTATTTTAAAGAAGGAAGAATTTTTGTTTTTAATTCCGTGATTTTGCCGATTTCATCTTTTTCTTTTTAAAGAAACGGGAAATACATAATGTAGAGTGTCCTAAACTTTTTGGAATTTTAAATGTGAAAAAAAATATTAAGGGTTTTTATTTTTTAAAAACAATAAAGAACGAGAATAATAATATAAAAATATATTTTTTGTTTATTAAGGGCCCATCAAACCATAAATAAAAAAAAAGAAAATTAAAATAATACTCTTACAGAGATTTAAAAATTCTGTTTAATTAAAAGTTTTTTTACGACCTTTAATAACTTGTTCATTATTCATATTTTGAGAGATGATAAGACCCTTTTTTTACCGGTGAGTAAAGTTCATAACTCTGATCATTCTATGGTTTAATTTATTTGTAATGCTTAGTGACATAGTGACAGATATTGGTTGAAATACCGTCATTACGTTGCAACTTTTTAAAATTTTAAATTTTCCCAAAGGGAAACCAAATATATTTCAGTATTTCCCCCCATTTTAAACCCCCAAAACCCCCTACTTTCCACCCATAATATTGTTTTATATATATATATATATATATATATATATATATATATATATATATATATAATAATATATATATATATATATATATATATATATATATATATATATATATATATATATATATATATATATATATATATATAAAATATATATATATATATATATATATATATATATATATTTATATCAATTTTCTGCCCTTTAATACCTACCGATCCGCATTTTTATTGCTGTCGGAATAACCAAAATTTAAAGGGCCCCGGATACTTTGAGACAAACAAAGAGATTTGTAAATATTAGAAAAACCAGTTTTTCCCCGGGTTTTAAAAACATAGAATTCGTATTTCCCAAAAATTTAAAAAAAAAGCGTGTTTTTGTTTCGAGATGTTAAGTGATAGTGAAAAGGAAAAGCGAACCATGTTTATGTTATTGAGTATAATTTTTAATGCAAAACTTATAACTTATTACATTATTAAAAACTGGAAACTAATCGGTGTAATGCAAGTTTATAAGTGATACTTTATAACAAAGCTATTAGACGGCTACTGATACTTACTTCTATAAAAAGTATAAAAATTTCGTAAAAAGAAAATTATCAGCATGCGCTACTGTCTATAAACTATAAACAAGTCAACTAACTAAGAACATAAAACATTTATTTAATTTTTTCTCCTAGTTAAAAAATAAAAAAAGGTAGTCTTTAAGTATATTTATGAAATACCCAATAAAATTAAAGCTTTTTTAAAAAGGTTTTCTATTTTAAACTTTGTATCGATAAGAAAGAAAAGTTTAAATTTTTACCCCAATCTTCAATAATATTTTTTTTTTAGACTAAATTTAGACGAATAAAAGGGTCCATAACTCCCATAGAAAAGAGTGAGTTATAGATTTTATCTCATAGTGAGTTATGAAGTTTACTAGCCCGATGCCCTAAAAAACAGTCCAATACATAAGAGTTAGAGTTATACTTGAAAACGGGTTAGATACATCACTAACCGAAATGTAGGGAACAATTAAAAAAAAGACAATAGTGCTTTTTAAATTGTTTATTGCAAAAACAAAAAACAGGCTCCAAAACAACATTCAAACAAAACAAATAACAATAAAACAAAATTTGGTTTTTTGCTACCACTACACTATATATTACAAAACTTTTTGCTACCTTTATTGTTAATACTAATGTTTTCATTTATTTGGGAAAACCCGGGTTACATCAGCAAATTTTTTAAAAAAATTTTTAAAATGATTTTTTCATTCCCATAGGCACTTTGTAAATTTTTGTTTTTATTATTTTTTAGCATAAAAATTTTTTTTTTTTTATTATTTTTAGAATATTAAACATTATTTTGTAGAATTTTAAAAACCGAAAAATTAAACCCCTTGTAAACCAGTTTTTAAAAATCAAACGCCAAATGTTGACTAATTTGAGCCCCCATCCAATATCTACAGTTTTTTATACCCTTTTTTAATAAAAACACCCATAAAATTTCACTTTTATTTAAAAAGTCTTTTTTGGGGAATTATTAGAAGTTTTTAAAAAAATTTAAAACACGTAAACCCCTTTAAAAAGGGAATGTTTTTAAAGTTGTAAATTTAAAAAAAAATTAAAAATGGTTTTATTGGGGAAAATTGTACGTACCTTATGACCTTTTACATAAACCCCCCAAAAACAAATGTTGGATTTTTAATGGGAGGCAGCTATTTGGGGGGGAGCGTTTTTCATATCAAAACTTCTTTTTTTGGGAAAAACAAAAAAATGTGTTAATGTAAAATTTTTTACCCAAATTTAAATTCGAAAAATAGGCGTTTTTAAATTTTTTGAGAGTTATTTATATAATTTCAAACACCATTTTTGAACTTTGCGTTTTTTAGTTTTTTTGACTTATTTTTGTGGAGGTAAATGTTAGACTTTGTAATAGTTAAAATTTTTTTGCGCTTGTCCCCAACTTTCGCCAAATTTGGGACATTTTCAAATGGAGCAGGATGTTAAAAAAAAGCAAAAAAACAAGAAATAATTTAAATTTTTTAAAAAGTTTAATTTAAAATTGTCCTAATAATAAAAAATAATTTAAAAATTTTATTCAAATATTTTTTATCACGAAACGGCTAAAAACGTTGTTATGGAGAGCCGCAGGGAAAAGAGAATTTTTTAAAAAAATTTATATTATTTTTTAGTTTTTCAAGGCCCCTTCTAAAAAACCCCTAAAACGCCAAAAAATCATTAAAAAAAGCAAGCGAAAACAAAAATTTGTCCCAAATTGGGCCAAATGGGTTTTGGGGGAAAGCGGTGTGGAGAGGAGGGGTTTAAGAAAATTTATAAAATTTGACCAAAATTTTGAAAAAGGGAAATAGTGCTTTTTTTAAAATTATCAACCTTGAAACGACCATTTTTAAAGAGAATAGTCCAACCACCGAATATCCAAGCATCAGGTAGAAAAAAACACATCAAAAGGTAAAAATTTAATTTAAATTTAAAATAATAGTTTGGCCTAACTGGCTAGGGAAAAAAAAAAAAATTAAAAGTTTTTTTGTATTATTTTAAACCCATTATCATAGAGTTTTTCTTTAAAATCTAAAAAATTATTTTTCAACCCCCAATATTCGGGTTTATTTCTTTTAAGGGCGACCATACCAACCATCGTCAAGAACACTTCGGGGTTCTCGGGAGAATCGGTACGGTAATATTAATTAATTTGCAAATTGCACTGATATTAGAGGTGATAATGCGGTTTTCCCGCCCAACCCCTTAAAAGACATTTTTAAAAGATATTAACTCACAAGAGGTTAGGCCCGGTTGTAAATGGACGTTCAACCAAAGGCACGCTGGTCACGGTTCAACGGGAAAAAACCCTTGTACAAAGCCTTAGGCGGGGAAATGTGGTTTATCTTGAACGTCCAATTTGGGGGTTTTTAAAAAGTTCAACTCCTTTTTAAATAATTTTTAAACTCATATTTTTACAGATCACCTTTGTTTTAAAAATTTTTTTTTTAATTTTTTAAAAAATTTAAATTATTCGGTTTTTTAATTAAAAAAGGGCCCTTTTAAGGAAAAATAGAGAGACGACAAAGGGGAAAAAAAAAAGACAATTAAACTACAATTTTTTTTGGGGAAAACTTTAAAAATGTTGACACTCCCACCCCATTTTCTAGCCACTGAGAGCTTTCTGCAAATTGTTGGAGATTTTGGAGGCATTGAAAGTCAACAAAAAAAAATTCTTCTTTTAAATAGTCGCCCAATTTAAGATTTATAAAAAGCCCAAACGAACGTGAGGGGAGGATTTTTTTCATTGGGGGCCATGGGGGCACCAAATAAAAAATTTTTTGGAAAGGGTAAAACCGAAAAAGGATTTTTCATCAATGGATTTATATTTGATTTATATTGTCAGTAGGGTGAGAAAAAGTTAAATTAAACAAAAAAAAACAAATAAAAAATTTGAATTACTTAATTA
>JAHBCN010020875.1:0-14539 GCA_019359885.1 Listronotus oregonensis | reverse complement strand
TGTTCCGGATTTAATAATTTTAATTTTTGTGTTTAAATTTTTTGATATTTCTTTTATTCTGAACTTTACTTGGGAAAAAATAAAAAGGTGCTAACCACAACTAATCAAAACTAACCATGACCGACTAAGGGCTTTTAATTTTTTAAATCGGCGGTTAATTCTGGTTGGTTGGTAGGGTTTTTTAAACTTTTTTTGTCTGAAATATAATTGGGAAAATAAAAGCTTTTAAACCGAATCCCAGACCGACTAGAACTTCTGAATTGTTTGAAATGCGGGACGTATTAAAAAAGACCGCCATGCTTATGCTGGAATATCTTTTTTAGATAGTCGCTCCTGTTAAAGCGGCTTTTTATTTTCCCCAATTAATTTCAGACGTGAAAATGCAACGTATTAAAACAGACCTCGATTTGGCAACACTGCACGCGACGTTTTTGCATAAAGGGGAGTTTTGCATTATATGGAAAAAATCAATGGTAATTTTAAACTTAAAATTAAAATAAAAAATATTAAAACACATATTTTCTTCTCCGCCATATATTTGCAATCCTTGAGGACCCTGAATATGACTATATAAAAAAATTTTGCCAAATAATCCAAAAAATAGAAGAAAACCGTAAAACAAGTTTTACCCAAAAGTTTCTCCCTACAAAATAAGACTGGTACAAGATTCAGAAGACGACTATGACAGATTGCAATTTTGTGAAATTATGATGGAGCGCTGTCGCCAATCCAGATTTTGTCCCCCAAATAGTATTCTGTGACGAATCAACTTTTTTTAAACGGAACTGTTAATAGAATTGTCGTTATTGGGCCAGGGTAAACCCTACCGGAAACCGAAAATCCCACCCAGTTCATTCGAAAAGTAAAGTTTGGTGGTTATTCCCTTATGTCCGGCTCTTGTGCAACTATTTCCAAATAATCGGTTGTGTTAATTTATTTTTTTACTATATACTCGCCTAGGCTCGTCCAAAACTTTCCCATTAGCAAAAAGGTAAATTTTTTTTTTTTTTTTGATTATGTTAAAATGATATTTTAGGCAATAATCAAGCACTGGACGAAATATGGTTTCAGCAGGATGAAGCCCTACCTCACTATGCCCGTAATGTTCGGCAGTCAAAAATGTTTTTTTTGAAGATGGATTGAGGGGGAAACGGGGCCAGCCGGTCTCCGGATCTGTCGCCCCTCGAATTTCTTGTGGGCCACCAAAAATGTCGTTTTCAAAAACAAGCCCACTGACCTTGATGATTTAAACAGCAGCAGAATGTGGAGAATTGAGAAATGAATTTAAATGTTTTCATGCTTTTACGCAGAACATAGCTTATTGCCAGAAAGTAAATGGGAAATTTTAAATATCTGATTAAATTTTTTTTGTTTTATTTTGTTTTATTCCCCTGTATTGTTTATTCTTGTATTTGTAGGTAAAATACATTAAGTACTACTTTTTACCTTAATTCGTTCAGAAACGTTATCGGTAGAAAAAAATACTTTAACAAAAGTAACAAACTTTAAGCAGAATTCAAAATGAATAAATACGGGGTTTTGGTTTTAAAAAAACCGAAGTTTCATTCGATTTCAGAAAAAAGGAAACTTCAAGACCAGAGTTACCATTCTAACCGGCGTAATTTCAACCTATGAGTACATACGAGGAGTTTCAAAAAAATTTTGGATAAGGGTGTGGGGTATTTCCAGGTTCCATATTTTAAACTCTTATTTGCCTGCTTAAAAGTGCTTTTATTTTTTTGTATTTACCTTGTTTTTTTTTTATTTTAATCTTTTTTCGTGTTTACCTTGTTCGGTTACTTTTTTACCTTGTAACAATCTACACAGGCAGTAGTGGATTTACATTACTCTCGGGGCTAATGCCCAAGGCGGCATATTTTCTGGGTCGACGAAGTTGCTTTAAAAAGTGCATTTGTGTTGAAATTATTTTCATATTATGATAAATAGAATAACTTTTTAGTTGGTAGAGTTACTCCAAAAAGCAATAGAAAGAGTAATAATAGTAATTAAATTATGCAGATACTGTGTTTAAAAAAAAAGATAGGTAAAATTTTATTTAAATTATTTATCTTCAACATAAATCGGTACGGTTTAAGCAAAAAAATAATTACTAAAATGGTTAACCCAACAGGCCACCCTTGCAACTTCCTGCTAATTTCAAATTTACAAATAAATTTTACGGGAATTTTTCTAGTGATATGAGAACGCCTCCTGAATTTTGCTCAAAATTTTTGAAAGATGTGAAGCGGTCCAAATATAAGAGAAACCTTAAAAATATTTATAAAATAATTTTGGTCAGTCTTGGAGGAGCGTTTTTTTTTTATTTTGACGGAAACTTTTCTGATGATACAAATAGCCTCCTGAATTTCGCGCAGTATCTTTGAAAGATGTAAAGTTATCTATATATAAAAAAAAATCGATATAATGATCGAGGGTGAGTCTAAGGGGGCGTCCAAACCTTTTAATTTTGTACGAGAAACCTTTTGAATATACAAGAAAGACCCCTGAATTTGTCCAGAGTTTTGAAAGGTGTGAAGTGGTTCGAATATTAAAAAAAAACACACATGTTTAGGGGCTATCGACGCCTTTTTTGAGGTTAAGAGCTAATTATTTTTTTTGGAAACGTTCCGTATAGCCGTTTAAAAGTTGTTTTAAAAAACATATTTTTGCAAATTTATTATTGGGATTTTTTCGTTTCGAATAGTATAGAAAATCTTAGTTTAGTGAAGCCCTTATCGATACAAATGCCTATAGTAAGATTATTTAGAAGGCTTAAATTGAGGCACGGGACTAGGGGACTAACACATTCACAGCGACATAGAGTGCGCCAACCCCCGCCTAGGGCAGACGTGACGGTCGAGCGTAACAAGATAGTGTAACGATTTTTTTTAACATTGCTATAAAATTTCTGTCATAAGCGTAGTTCATATGCTTGCGAAATGCGATTTGCGAATTGCGAAACTTGTTCTGATTGGTCGATTTCAAATGTGTCAATTGTAGGAGCTCTCTATTCTTAAGCTTTTTGCGATTCGCAATATTTAAAATCTAGGGGGCGGGAAAATTGACGGATTCTTATTGGTCGACTTAAAATATATCAGTTGTCCAAGAGGTTAATGTCACTTTTTTTGCGTTTCGTAATATTTGAAATGTGAGAAGCGGGAAAATTGACTTTAATTTAAGATTTTGCAAATTCCGCAAAAAATTGAAGACCACGATGCATGCGTATTGATATAGATACTGTTTGATTTTGGCGTTGCTCAAAGATTAAGTTACTACGTATAATATATATATATATGGGTATATATATATATATATATATATAATATATATATATATATATTATATATATATATATATATATATATATATATATATATATATATATATATATATATATATATATATATATATATATATATATATATATATATATATATATATATATATATATATATATATATATATATATATATATATATATATATATATATATATATATATATATATATATATATATATATATATATATATATATATATATATATATATATATATATATATATATATATATATATATATATATATATATATATATATATATATATATATATATACCAACGGCCTTGGCCGCATCAAAACACCGCTTCTTATGAGAGCGTTGTCTAAAAGGTGCTGTAAAATGCAAATTCTGTATTTTTTTTATTTATATAGATAATCTGTGTTCTGTATGTTTTTATGCTTGGGCGGCATTGACGGAACGAGGAATAAAGCGGGGATCGTTGTGTGCTTTTAAAGTTCTAAAATAAAAAAAACTAGGGTGTTTTTTTTTCGATAAAATCATAATCTTAATAGGATTAAAGCGATCCTTTATTTCATGACAACCTGTCATTCTCTCATATGTTTTAATAGCACATATGCAGTTGTGATTTCAAGTAAAAATAAAATAAAAAGTTTAGTTTCCAGCATATTCCTACTGATTCAGCCTCACCGTTAAGACAGTGCCAAAAAGCGTGCAAGAGAGAAAGATGAATTAAAATATAATCTTTCTTTCTCGCTCCAACGTGCTAATTGGTCGAGAAGGACTGGCTGACGAATCAGCACGACGAGTGGGATATATACCCTTCTCACCGACCAATGAGCACGTAGAAGCGAGAGGGAAAGGTTATACTGTAATTCTTCTGTCGCTCTCGCTTGCTGCCTAGTAGCAAGGCTTCCTCTATAAGTATATGCTCAAAGGTTAAAATAAGTTGTGATCTTTAATGTAATTTCTTATTTTTATTTTATGTTATTTGCCTGTATAAAGACTTTATGGGAATAAAGTATATTCTATTTTTTGTTGTTGTTTGTTTTAATAAATCCACCTTATAAGATGCAATTATGAAGGTCAGTGAATGCAATAGCCCTTCTCCTTCACCAGTAAAAATATTCAACTTGATCCTTATTATTCACTGACGACCAAAGCATTATAAATGTTTATTAAAACAATACACAGAGAAAAACCTAGCATAAGATACAATATTGTTAAAAAAAATTAATTATAAATAACACAAAAAAGTTTTAAAGAAGGGAAATTAATTAAAACGTCAATACAGAGCGTCAATACTTCTATCTTGCATCTTGCCAACAGTTCCAGCACTAAATCCCTAAAAAAATCGTAGTCGCAGCGCTATGAAATACCAAAAAAACCGGCGGAAAAATTTTGCGAATTCGTAATTCGTAAATCGCATTTCGCAAGCTTATGAACTACGCTTTAGGCCGATAAAGAAGTTTCATTTCAAAAATTTTATATAAAATTTCGATAATAGGGCGGCATTTTCTTCGGTACCAGGGGCGGCGCTATGGTTAAATATGTCTCTGCACGCAGGCTTGAAACCTTATGTGGTAATGTACCGTTGGTACGTCACTGAAAAAAGGTGTAGTGTAAGGTACAAAAACCGTCAGCCCATCAAAGAAAAAATTATCGTACCCAGTATGATTTCTTAAATAATTAAAATTAACTATGCGTCGATCATTTATTTATAGGTCTAATCGATATATACGCGATAAATACCTTTTAAAACTTTAATTTAGCATACTTGGTACGATTGTTCCAACACTTCTATTTTTTAACTTAAGCAAAGGTCAAGCTTAGCCTTTAGGAAGGCAGACAGACATGTAGCCGATAATTTTCTACTATATTTTTAAAATAAAATTTCGTTTGGCTTAAATGGCATAATGAGTATAAACTGTTTTAAGATGGCTCTTAAATATATCAATAAATGATCAGCGCATAGTTAATATTTACTCTTTAAAAGAACATATTGGTCCCTTTTTTCTTCGATGGGCTGACGGTCTAACACACAGTTGAGCTACTCAGTATAAAAATCTACTTAAAATACTTAGTACTTTAATCATTTAGGTTTTGTACTTCAATATTTATAAATGGTCATTACTTTAAGAGATGGGAGAGGGGGTAAAGTCTAAGAAATCGATATTTTGTCTTTTCTTAAAGTTAAACATTTACAAAAAAGAATTACTCCCAAAATTTGAAGTTAATCAGAGCCAAACTTCTAAAGTTATTGACTAATTAGTCTCCTCTCTTTTAAACAAGTCTTCCCTTGCTACGACTGTTGCATCAACAGGGCCGAGATACAAGCTAATAAAACAGATTATAAAATTTACTTAACCCCTAAAATTTTACAAATTTTATCCTTATAAATTTATGTCCGTTCAGAACCTTCCTGAACAAAACATGCAGGACCGACCTAAGTATGGATTGGAATATGTAGCTAGGTTTATGCAGCAGGATTCAAAGTTTTTAAATAAAATTCTAGTTACCGACAAGTCTTCCTTTACTTTACTAGGAATTTTTAATCACAAAAATAGACATTATGGGTCCAGAGAAAACCCTCACCAAATTCAGCAACATAACAATTCTATTGTTTCCATGGCTTTCTTAATACTAATATGAAACTTTTTTGTAATTTATTAATAATTTAACCTAAAATATCTAAAAAATGGTTCATCCAAATATCATCAATGTATATATATTTGAAATCAGAAAAAAAAGATCTTTCGTTGTAGCGCATAATATACAGGGTGTTTCATTTAAAAAAGTTGAAATTGCCCATATTTTTCCATTTTTTTATTGGGATATTTTTTACTGATAATTTTAAAAGATAATATGGAAAAAATCCTACAATTGTGGCATAAAACATTTTTTTCTGTCTTTAAAAATAAAGGCCCCAGAAGCCACGTAAATATAATCAAAGACCCTGTACCTAAGGTATTGACATATCCTCATGAATCAACCTGTATATATGGTAACTAAGATTAAAAGGTAGCAAATCAGCAAAAATAAAATTAGATAAGTCTATGTTTACGTTCAAATATACCTAGAGTACTTTTTGTCTTTTGCTTCATTTTCTAGATTTATTATCCAAGTAAAAGTTGTAATTGTTTAGAATAGTTTACATATAAATCACATGCATACGATGTCAGAAACGAAAATAAACTTTTCCCATTGCATATGTATATGAAACACGTGATTCCTTATTCGACTACCTCTAAAATGTGGAAATTCAGACGAAAAATATACAATTCAATCAGGTTTTCCTTGTACTACATTTTAGAGATAAATACGTTTTCTATAAATATACCTAAGAAACATATCTTGAAACCATGAGTATGTAATATAAAATACATCGACTATTCATTGTTTCAAGATGCCTCTTCACAGAGCTACTTGAGTTTAAGCGATAAAAAATATGAAAGCAGTAAGGTTTAAAAAATCAAATAAAATATTGCAAAATCCCGCTTTTTTGCACACATTTATTGAGAAAATTATTTTTACAAACATTTAAAATATGTTTATATACTGCTAGAAGAAAATTTTGACACATTAATTTTTATTCAGTTAAAGCAACATACTTTTAATTAAAATATATAACTAAAAACTTATTAACTTTTAAAAATTTTATTTATTACACTTTAATCATTTCTTTTGTAACTAAGCCACCGAATATACCTAATTAATATTATCTAGTAAAAAATAGCTTACCTAAAAATAATTATTGATTAAAGTTAATTAACTTTAGGTTATTAAACCCATAAACAATAATTAAATTTTGTAATAGAAGCTGCTTACCTAAAAAAAAATAAAACCATTTTTGGTTTAATTAGTCAACTTAAAAAATTAATGAAGTTTAATGAAATTAAACAAACATGTATTTTTTAAAAATGTCTTTATAAAAACTAAATAACTTTTTAAAACAATAATTTATGAATTTGACTACTCTTCTATTTAATTAGGCACAGTTTTTTTGACAGGGAAAGTTGTTACCTTAAAAAACAAATTTTAATTACTTTTAATAAAAAATATAATATAAATTTGAAATTATTGTAATGTAATTAAGCTAAGTATAAATATATTAAGGTGGCCGTTTCGCCATGTTAAATCTCCATAAGAACATTACTGTCTTTCAGACTACCAGACTCAAAACTTGGCAAAATAAATAAAGGATCACCTTATATTTACATAAATGAGACATGTATCTTTCATATTGTAAAGAAGATGTAATTAAAAAAAAACAAGTTTTAATGCTTTAAAATAGAAGTTTAAAACCACTAAAAAATTGAGTTGGATTTTTCGGTAGTTAAAATTAAATTTTTCGGTAAAAATTTATTTCACGCCATTATAATTTTTACTGTGATTTATAGACATTTAGTAGTAACCAGGTAACAAAAATAATACGTTTTATTATCCATTTTTTCTTAAATATGTTTTTTTTTTTGTCGCACATTTTAATTGTTTATCCCGTATTCGATGTATCTAGAACGGAGCGGTTTAAAGGATAGCTTAATTAAAATAACGTACACTCCAAAGAAGGACAGAAAACTGCGTGTTACTAGGTGAGAGTATATCATGCCGACTCTACGTAAGAAATCTGCCAAAAAGCGATTTTCTGAAACTTCAGGTATTTTTGAATAGATGGCACATCGTTGGGGTGGGTAGACAGGCCCATATTAATGAAATTTAACTCTTAGTTTAAATTGCGTCGTTTGTTAGTTAACACTTTCGAACACATACCTTTTAGATGCAGCCCAATACACTCTATACAAGAAAAGGCCTCAGGGCTCCAAATAAATTACGCGTGACGTCATCACATCTAGGCCGGATGATTTTTCCATATAAAATGTATGAACGTCGCTAGGCGTGGTGGCGTACAGCGTTGTGCTTGCTATTACAAATTGTACTAGATCTATTACAATTAGACACTGACTATTACGCTATTACTACAATAGCTAAAATCCGAATAATCTATTACATTTTCATAAAAATCTTGTTTAATCAATGAAACAACAGCACTCCAAGCCAATCCTAAAAATTGAAAAAAATGTAATCTAGTACAATCTAGTACATTTTTTGGGAGCAAATTTTAGTACATTTGCTTTATGTCGAAAGCACAACGCTGGGTACTAACACTAACTTAACTTTAGTTTAACGTGAGTGTAACTTTTGCTTTTGTCTTATCTCGTTTTATTTTTAAGATTAAATCAGTTTTCTGTTTACCTATTTGCGGGTTTAAAAGTTCAGTATTTTTTGTGAATATATAATGTAATTGCTGTGCTGCGGGTTGCCGTGGTAATTACACTAATGGGCCAAAAGTTCATGTTTCCCAACGACAGCGAGCTAAAAAAAATGGTTGCAATCAATTCCGCGAGACGATTTAGTCCCAAATAAAAACACTAAAGTGTGCTTGAATTGTTTTACTACAGGTAGTATTATTTGGATTATTTCAGAGCAGGATCCAAAAACAGGTAATATTATCACAGTAAAATTTAAAGAAGCCTCCGATTGAGATAATTATGTTCCTACTATTTTCCCAAATTGCCTTCCCTATTTTTCAAATGTTATATCAGTTTATTAAACTATAATAGAAAATTTAGAAGGAGTGGATACTAGTATTTTGTACAATTAGTGACAATAATGCAATAAATAGTAAAGCAATGAGTAAGTTTTCAGACTTAAATGAACTTAACATAGTTTTTCCACATCCTATAGACCCAGAAAGACCACTATTTTACCTTTTTGACACGGTACATTTATTAAAATGTATTTTTAATAACTGGCTTAGTCGAAACCCGATCAAACTCTTTCATATCCTGATTTTGAGACGGGTAAAAAAATGTGCCGCCTTTTCTACTGTCAAACTGCATGAATTGGAAAGAGACAAATTACTAAAGCATGGCTATTCACTTAGCTTAAAACTTTATATCCATCATCTATAGAAAGACAAAATGTCAAATTATCCCTTAAAATATTTAATCCTTTTATTATCGAGGCTCTAAAAGGAGACCCTTTTAATAATTTATCTTATTCACAAGACACAGCAGACTTTATTAGCATTATATGGACATGGTGAAATCGTTAACGTTAAAACTCCCCTTAAGGGAAAGCATTTATTAGATAAGTACCAGGAACCTTTCACCAAATCAATACTAGCTGAGCCCAATAAGGATCCTAAATTTTATTTCTTAAATCAAATGCAAAAATTGGTTAGATACTTGGAAAACATCTAATTTTCCAAATAACTTAACTCGGCAGACACACACTGCATTAAGTCACACCATCACTGGACTTCTTGAAGTTTACTAAATATTGTTTAACAGAATTAGATATGAATTATGTATTACTAGGCAAATTTCAAACAGATCCATTGGAAGGGCGTTTTGGAAAGTACAGGTAATTAGCTGGCGGCCCTTACCATATCTCAGTTCGCCAGCTATATGAGTCAGAAAAAAATCAATTCAATCTGTCCTGTCACTAAAAAATCTAGACATTATGGAAATATTAATATAAATGAATTCTTTCAATCAGATTGCTAAGCACCCTCAGCGAATCCCAAGTAGATACCTCTTTAAGATTACTTCTTTGACCAGATTGATAGTTTGTTATCAAACTTGTTATTCAAGACTCGGACTCTGAAGCTGTCAGATCTGAAATGCAGTTGCTAACTTGTTGGGTGGATACTGCTGCTACATTGTTTTAAAAAAATTAACTGAGTTTGCAAGGATAATCTAACATTAAATGAACCTTGCATTGTAGAAGATTCTTACAATCTTATACAATCTTTAAGTCAGGGGCGTCTTTTATATCCTCGTGAAAAAGTAGTAAATATGAATTATTTGGTATCTTACATTATATTTAAAAAACTAATTGATGAATTTGAAGACACTTTTTTGGATATTTACAATAAAAAGTCGTTTCTCTCTCAATTGCTCTTAAAGTATCTATGTAAACATGAACTTTTAACTCCTTTTGAGAAATGCAAAGAGCATATAAAATTTGATAATACAAAATTTTCTCAGTAGCATTTCTAACACATTTTACCTTAAAAATTATTGCTCTAAAAATAATCATAATCAACTGAGTAAAACTAGGAAAAAGAAAACTACAAACCTTTAGTAAATAGTCCCTCGTAGCCCTCTTTTCTTATTTTTTAAAAGAGCACCTAGATAAAGTATGATTAAACTCCAACTAGGCAAAGTAAACCCAATTATAATGATGCTTCAATTATGACAGTAAACCCCAATTATGACAGTAAACCTCAATTGAAGCCGTCTAAACCCCATTCGTGACACTATACCGATAATAGCCGCTAAATCTGCGATATTACGTGTATAGGAATATCGGGTTTTTGCTTTGAAATTTCGTTTCCCGAAAAAAAAATCGGAGGAATGGGGTGCGGCTAAGGGTTCAGTTCACGTTCTGGCAGCCCCGTTTAAACAGGAAACCCTAAATAACATTATAAAAATTTACATAATATAACAAACTTGAACATAATAATTCCTATTCCTGCTAAATATTTTAGGCCTAGATGTGATGACGTCACGCGCAAAGCACCGAGGCCTTTTCTTGTATAGGAGGTATTGTGCAGCCTCTCTCGCTACACGTGCTTTATATACCAACCAATCAGCACTTACAGAGCAGGGTTAGTATGTTTTTAGTGGTTTTTACTTTGACAGCGCTGTAAGATCGGAAGTACTGATAAGAAATAATACGTTAAATTGCTGTCATTTTGATAATAAATGTCCAAAACATGCTTAGAAGTTAGGTGCAATAAAGATAGAAACATAACCTGTGTATACCTAAGTGCTGAGTATGTGATTTTCTTTTTGGTATAAAACATTTCAGTAACTTGTAAAGTTAAAAAAAAAATCATATTTATTTTTCCTTATCTTTACCATGTTTTATACAGGGAAATATTTAAGTAGCCAAATTATGAAATTAGAATATTATATTTCGGTTAAATTGTTAAAACTAACTTATATGTGTAATATATATATATATATATATATATATATATATATATATATATATATATATATATATATATATATATATATATATATATATATATATATATATATATATATATATATATATATATATATATATATATATATATATATATATATATATGTATATATATATATATATATATATATATATATATATATATATATATATATATATATATATATATATATATATATAAACCATGGGTAAAACGAGTGCTTACTCAGTGTGCTTTATATCCTTTATTATTTTCATTTTGTTAAAGAAGGACACGAATGCACTTAGTGCACCAAACTTATTACGTAATGGTTGGACATGTTATTTCGACCTTCGAGCATATACATACTAAAGACGCACTTGACAGTGCGAACAAGCGATGCAAGAGAAAGAAAAATCACAGTAATACCTTTTCTCTCCCTTGCTCCAACGTGCTTTTAGTCAAAACCTCCTCATCGGCTAATCATCACGTTGGAGCGAGAGAGAAAGGTTATAGTGTGATTCTTCTTTCTCGCTCACCAGGGTTGTTCGCAGTGCAGAACGTCAATGCTACCCCAAGTAGGTATATGCTCGAGGGTGGGTTTTTCGACACAACTTTTATAAACTTCAATTGACTTTATTTGTTAACGGTTTAAAGTAGAATGGTATCGAATAGCTCTTATTATAAGTTTAGGAAATGTGTAATTAATGTTCATTACAAGAAGCAGATTTCTTAGTCCAAAAAATATCAAAAATTCGGATTTATTCAGTTAATAAGGGCAAATTTAGTTTATGGGAGTGGTTTGACGTAATTCTATATAACTCAGTTATTTCAGTTTCTAAGTCTCAAATGACTTTTAACTTTTGTATTTATTTAACTTATATTTTTTTTTTTTTTTTTTTTTTGCCTAATTAGAGTATGCAAATAAACAATGAAATATAATAAATTTAGTTTTTATTTAAAAAAAAAACATAAAAAAATAACTTCAATTTATTTTACATATATACAGGGTGTCCCATGATTGACAAACTGCGGCGATTTGTCGAAAAGTGGGTTTTGGAAATTTTAAAGGTTTACTAACGCCGATAAAAAGGGGCAAGGTCGGCTAAAATATTTTCAGGTTGGTGGCACTTCCAGTTCTACCAAAAGTAGGTGTCAACTTTAAATAAAACGCCTTATATATTATTACATTTTTTGATTCTACACAAGATTTCAGCCAGATTTCATTTGTCATGTCCTCCAATTAAATCTAAAGGTTTTTTCTTTTTTACACAATTTTTTTTCTTTTAAAAAAGCCGTTATTCAATCTGAGTTGGATTTATTGTTGAAAAGAACCTACTTTAATAATTTTAAAAAAATATTTCAATGACTTATTACACGTGTTTGAAAAAACAAGATTAAAAATGAAAGTGCTAAAAAAAAATTTTTTTTAAGCCCCAAACTTTTTTAATCTTAACTTATTTAGCTTTAAAATAAGGGCAAGTTTGTATAAGGATGTTTATTCCGAAAATGTTTAGTTTTTGATCAATTACTAATTTAATATTTTTATAGGGCGATCCTATTTGGATAGGACATTTTAATCTTAGTTGGCTTATAACGGTAAACTTTCTATAGTAATTTTTTTTAGCACCATTAAAGCCAGCTCTGAGAGTTATGGAATCGACATAATATTTACTAAACTGGCAATATATCGAATCCAAAAATTTTCGTAATAGACAATTTTACACAAACTTGCAAATATTTTTAATGCTTAATAAGATAAAATCATAAAATTTGGGGGTTTCTCTTAAGAACAAAGATTTTTGGCAATTTTCTAAATTTCACTTTTAATCTTATTTTTTGAACACCCTGTATAATAAGTTATTAAAATAGTGTCAAAATTCCCTAAATTAAGGCATGTAAACGTTGTTACAAATTCTTGTGTAATTAACTTACCCCTATGTGATTAAAATGTCTTACTATGTTGATATTCATTAATTTTAATAAAAATATTAAATATATCATAATAAAATTTTAAGCGGGTAACATATATTTTATAACTTTTTATTTATTAGAAGGTAATTACCTTAAAAACCGTTGTTATGTAATTAAAACAACCGTCTCGGTATTTAAAATATTTTATAAAACCTGATTTATTTAAAAAAAAATTGAAAAAAAAATAATTGTTAACTAATTAAACTAATGTATAAACAAATAAAATTTCCTTATAAAAACCTTTAATAACTTATATTTATTTTTTATATAGTTTAACCAGCATATATTACATATTACATACATAATTTTTATGGAATCATAAATTCCATTTGATTTTACACGTACATTTAATTGTGTTTTGATATTCTCCAACATATTTACTTTGATCTTCTCTCCTAAAAGTTACCTTGACACAAAAATATTAAATTTGTTAAAACAAAAATATAAAAAAGATATGGAGATGTGTTTCATCAAAATTGTGTTGATTTGTCTCAAATCCTGATTGAAATAAAGGTATACTTCGAAATTTAGCACCTTTAAAAAATATAAAAATATGTATTAGATTTGGGTAACAACTGCCTTTAAAAATTAAAGGGTTATAGTTATTTAAGTATTAAAGACGGTAAATGTAGTTTACCGCCCGAAAGTGTTTGAATACCGACGCGACAGCGAGGTCTTTAATATTTGAGGGCGGTACTACACTAAACACCTAAAGTACTTATTACGTTTTATGCACAATTGAACGTTCTCAGTTCAAAAATAAATGATTTTAAAATGGAATTTAATTCACATTATTTTTAAAAATAAACAGTCATTCCCCGTAAAACATTCTTAAAGTTGGCTGGACTCAAGTACCAAAATCATTCTAAATTGAGCAAATTACTTACCACCTTAGGGCGGTAAATTTAATTTACTGCCCGGAAATGCGGGTGGTAGGTTAAATTTACAGCCCAATCGTGTATAAAATAGGTTATTTTGTATAGTAGGTTTTAAGTTTTAAGCTTCACATTGGCATATCCTACTAAAGAAAACCAACGCCTGGAGCTAAAATGCCATAATAAGAAACAGACTCAAAACTGTATGAGCACCTTAAAGTTATACGTTTTTTCCTAGTTTTGCAATTTTGTGAGCTATAGTAATACCACTTTTTGGCAAAAGTCGGTAGTGCCTGTTTCTTTCACCGCAAATTAGTTGTTTTTTTTTTCAGGAATATCTGACGTTATTCAGGACAATGACACTACTAATTT
>JAHBCN010020874.1:0-14776 GCA_019359885.1 Listronotus oregonensis | reverse complement strand
AATGAATGACATAAAGTCCACATTATTTAATTTGGGTTGTTTCAGTTAATTTGTAATACGTTCTCTAGGAAATAAAAACTTGGCAGATAGTGTCCTTTCATTTTTATTTCGAAAACGGTGAGTCAGAACGAAAAAGGCCAAGAAATATTTTTTACGCGGAATTAGATTGGCCTTAAGAAAGCAACACTAATTCTTGCGAAAACAGTGGCGTACAGTTTTCTTGGTTAAAAATAAGGACTTACCGACACGAACGCCACTGATGTAAGTACCTTAGAAAACAATATTCTACATGTATATGTGACCTATAATTATATATTTGCGTGTACCAAAACTTATTTCAACATCTCCACGGGTTTTCGAGAAATGTGAAATAAACTATATAAGACAAACTACTTTAAACACCCCGTATCATAAAAACAAAGCATTTCTGGACCTATGTTTATATAAACTTTTTTTATATTTTTAGATGTAGAATTTTCCCTTAAATTTTCCTCACAACATTCTGTAACACCCTGTATGGATTTTCTTGGGGATAAGATCAGGCAATATATAAAATCAGTTGCTGACTAAGCAATTTTTATTTAATTAATGTCAAATTACGATGTTTCGGCATGGAAGGGCCTTCATCAGGTATATATGTATTTCTTTATAACAAAAAATCAATCTGCAATACAAAAATATTTTGATTGAATTTTTACCTATTAAATATGTTACAATTCAATCCTACCTTAAAACTAGGGGGTTTCTCACAAAAAACACTCATTTGTGCTGTTGTATAATGGACATTTAAAAACTTGAAGTCACAGACAAACACTTAACATTTAATACAGTTATATACAATAAATGGTCTTCGTTTTAACTATTTATTTTTTTTAAGTTATTATTTATTTTTTAATAGTTTATAGAACTACTAGCACGATATTACTATTTTTCCAAAAACAATAAACATGTGTTTAATATCAAGAACTGTAAAAAACTGTTAAATATATTTAAAAAAGCAGTGAGGTAAAGTATGAACTCTTAGATTCAAATCCGTCATATCAAAAAACCCCCGGATACCAATTTTTACATTATCATAGATTTTATTTAAAAAATAGAAAAATTAAATAAAAATTTTAGCATCCTGTATTTCGAAAAGAAGGCCATGGAACCATATTTGTATAGGCTTTTATGTTTATTTTTTAGACCCGACTACGTACCTGAAGAATTGACATTTCTCATATATATATATATATATATATATATATATATATATATATATATATATATATATATATATATATATATATATATATATATATATATATATATATATTTCTGACTCCCAGACACCAATATATATAAAAAAAAAAATTTAGCTTCGCAAGATATATAAAATTATATTGAAAAAAAATAAGTAAGGCATTAAATAACTGGTTTACTACTGATAATATTTTGTTTTTGTTTTGCTACCATTTAGTTAAATTACAACAGTATACCAAAAATCTTAAAAATTAACCTAATTAAAGGGAAATATAACATAAATTACTCATAACTTAATCATAATAATTATGTTAAAATTAAAACTATGTATACAAAAAAAGCACATAACAATTTTGAACGAATTTAATATGTAAATTGACAGAGCGCATCAAGTGTTTCAAACTACCAGTCTTTAAATTACTCATAAAATTTTAGCCAAGGACATATTTTTAAAAGTGAATTATTATTCTTTCGCTTGCTCTAAGTACACAAACTTTGACCTATAATTTAAAAGCCAAACCATAATGCATAAATGCAAAATTATTCCAATTTTAATCTACTTCTTTGCCAAAGCTTTACATTTGATTTTTGGAAGTCGTATTTAGTTAAAAATCAGAAATTTAAAATCCCAGCAGAATGGCCTATTTTAAAAGATAATTATCTTAAACCTAAGATTTAATTAACATTTCTACAAAAAATAATTTAGGTAAATAAAAAGACATTTGCATTTAGCCGAATGTTTGAGCAAGACGGATGGATAAGCGATTAGGTTACATCCTTTGAAGTCAAAATAGCACAACCTAATTTATGGTTACATTAACTTTTTTTGACATTAATTAGGGACTTTTTTTAATTAAATTCAATAATATTATTTAAAGACTATCAGACCAAAGAAGTAATAGAATGTATTGTAACTTAAAAACTATTTTTTGCTTTAACCAAATAATATAAAATTTAAATATGTTGGGTGATTATTTACGATTCTGGAACTAATTAAAAAGCTAATATTTTCTTTATTTATATATTTAAACAAAACTACTTTAAGAACGACTATTTTATCAGGTTTTTTAAAACAATACTAAAATATGAATAAAAATTCTTAAGCCTTGTTATGCAACATATTAGCAAAAAGGTAGACTTTCTTTGGGCGTAGAGGCTCCTTAATAAAAAATAAATAAAAATCGACTAAGGTTCATTTTTTTAAAATAACGAGCCCTTTAAATAACTGGATAAAGTGCCTGCTTTACTGTTAACGATGTCTATAGCCTACAGCAGTGTGATCATTCCCAAAAAGGATGACACACGTGTAATCGTCTTGGCTGGACCGGGGTTATCCATTTATTTGGAGGCTTCTGCGAAAGCCAGAAATTGCGGCCAGTTTGTAGTGGCACGTCTTTTTGGAAGGTGAGTGTAGTTACAATAATTATAGAAGTACAAAACGCAAATAAATACCAAAATACCTTTTTTATTTATTTGGGTTCTTTTTGGTGAATATTCAGAATACCTAGTTGCTCTTTAACAAATTTAGTGCAAAAAATGACAATATTAAACAAAATTTTATATCTTTTTATAAATCAAAATATTTATATTCTAATCTTTTTTTATTTTGTCAAAATTACGTGTCCTAAAAAATAGTATAAGCAAAGTGGGTAGAAGAAAAAAATGGGGTGAATTCAAGAGTCCACATCCCAAAAATTATACAGAACACACAACATTATTTTCTTTCTTTTTAATTATTAAGTTCTTACCAGATATTTATAATGATTGAAAATCAAAATGGTGGCAGATGAGTATATTATTATTAAAAAAAATATTGACATCACAAAACATGCGTTGTGTCATGACCTTAAAATTTATTTATAAAAACCAAGATACAAAAATAATATTTATGAAAAACAACCCGTCTTAGGTATATAATTTTTTAAAATTTTTTCTTTTCCCAAATAAATATAAATAAACAAATTTAGAAAAAATAATAAAGTTTTTTAATAAAATTCTAATTAAATTTAATTTAGTCAACTTAAATTTTCAGTCCTGAAAAAATATACAAAATTTGACATGCATACAATAATTATTACGTACAGCAAAAATGTTGTACTAAATAAACATATATTATTGATTTTTTTCTGGTTTTGTAGTATAAGTTGCCCTAATAATACTGTCAGTAATGCCTCTTTATTATTATATTGAGGCTGGTAAAATAAATTACATATGGATTACTAATGTAATTTAGGCTTTATTATTTCTGCGATTTTTTATTTACAGTCGAAATGCGATAGAATTATTAATGACTTTGTACAAAACCTAATTTTTTATTCTTATTTGTATAAAGTTTCTAAAATTTCTATTTTAAAAATTTTTTTTTGATAAATAGGACTGAAGCTTTTAGTCAATATTTTAAGGAAAAATGTTGTACCAAATAAACTTATATTAATGATTCTTTTTTGTTGTTCTCTAGAAAAGTTACCCCGATAATACTGTCATTAATGCCTTTTTTATAATTATATTAGGGCTGGTAAAATAAATAACATATGTGTTAGTAATGTTATTTAGGCTTTATTAATTCTGTGATTTTTTCTTTACAGTCGACATGCGATAAAATCATTAATGGCTTTGTACACAACCTATTTTTATTTTTATTTGTTTAAGATTTCTATATATCTATCTTTTCTATATTTTTTTTTTGAGTAAACAAATCACTAAAACCAAAGCTTTTAGTTAATATTTTAAATAAAAATAACTTTTTTTTAAATTCTAAATTTAAACATATTTTCTTCCTTAAAACAAAACTAAATTAGTTTGGTTTTTATGGACATTTTAAATTTTAATGGAGACGAAACCAAATTGGGTGTTGATTAACAAAAAATAAGTAAAACAAGTTTAGGTTTTACGCGGACAATTTATTTTAAAATTAAAACCACTATCAAATTATTTTCTACATAACAACAAGTAAAGATTAAGATGCAGTAGCTTTTCCTTTATGTGTTAACTTTTTTATATTTAATAATAAAATTTAAACTTAAAAAATATTATTGTGTTAATGTATTGCATTTTTCCTAATTTAATAATTCTCTCAAATAATAAAAAACTTTTATGAAATGGGTTTAATTTAATTTTTTTTACACAGTAAATGCAGTCGCTGCAAAAATTTTACTAATACTTAAGTACAATAGATAAAAATACTGAAAATAAACACAATTCGCATTCCCCTTTTTAAAACATACAATATTAATTTTTATAATTGTCTGCTTTTTCTCCAACGTATATTCCGTACAATGAAATATTAAAATAATGGTTAAACAAAATTTAATTTGCTTTTATTTTGTGGATCCGACCATTATTTTTATTTCTAATTACTCTTAGCGTTGTATATGTTTATGTCATAGTTTTTTTATTTTTAACAACGTATTAAATAACCTTATTAAAGATGTAACTTGGTACTATTCCTTAAAACATTTTTGTAGAATCCTAAATAGTCTTTAGTTCATTTTAGTGTCCTTGATAATGGAAAAAAATCGAAAGCTGAAAAAACTTTAAAAAGTGTCCTTTAATATTGTTTCTTTTGTAAAGAGTTATCCAACGAGGACTAGACAGGCCGCTTTTTGGACTCTACCAGTACTTTTATAAAAAAAAGTGAAATAGCCATCATATATAATTTTTCCATTCGAATCCGAAAATAAATAATTAATGTAAAATAACTGAACATCAAATAAAACCGCTAGGGGTCATTTTGATATTTTTTTAAATGAAAAGCCATATTATTTATGTGATTATCCAATTCCTCGTATATCTTTTGATCTAAAATAATAGTTTTTTAATTCAAAATGGTCCATTTTCTGCACGTTTCAATAAAAAAATCGTTTACCGGTCATTAACACTAAATATTGATAGGATACTGTTACTCTTTAACGGTAGTGTCATTCAGGCAACTAAAAAAATAAAATTTAAAAGTTGTTTATATTTTTCACAAATTAGGAACAAATAACGGTAACAAATTAAATATTCATTTGAAGACCATCTACATATTGTAAAATTATATTACAAAAGCGGAGAAAATGCTCGAGAAACGCAAAAAAGATTTTTCGAGAGTTTCCAGAGACGCATTTCAGTGGATACAATTCTAAGAATTAAGACTCTATTTGAAAAAATTAAAACATTGAAAGATAGGCGAAGAAATATAAGAAGACAAAACATAATAAATTGAGCAATTGTTCAATATTTTAGGAGAAATCCGATGAGTTCTATTCCTTCCGCAGGCAGTACGAGAAGTAAGGTATGGCCTAGAGCTCCGAAGGGTCAGTTATGGAATAGTTTAAAGAACTCTATAAAAATTTGGTATCAAACCATATTCTATCCTTCCCGTTCATTATCTAACTCAAGAACGATTTGTTGCTTCGATGTTGATGAGAAAGCAAGACGAGGACAACAACTTATACAATAAAATATTATGGACTGATGAAGCGTCATTCACAACAACAGGAATATACAACCGGAGAAATACAAATTATTGGGCAGCAGCTAACCCTCATAAATATGAAATGATAAAGTTTTAAGGTAGGATCTCGCTTAATGTTTGGTGTGGGATGTTAGGAAATCAAATTATTGGAGTGCTATTTTATCGTGGCCAAACATACCTTCAGTTTCTTTAAAACGATATCGAGGACCTCTCGGAAGGATTGCCATTGCAAATCTAACATAATATTATTTGGCAGCAGGATGGCGCTCCACTTCATGCCGTTCGAGAAGTGGTAGTATATTTGAATGGGCGTTACAACAGTAATTGGCCGTAAGGAACACTTCATTGGCCACCCAATAGCCCAGATATCAACCAATGGATACATTTTTATGTGCCATTTAAAAACGCGTTTATCAACGGCCCAATAGAAATATCGATGGCTACAGCAAAAAATTTGAATGAAATTGACAGACTTAACCAGGATTAAATATTATAAGGGACTCTCTGGAAAGATAAAAAGGGGATAGGTCCTGTTTCAAACATAAGGAGACATACATAATTTATATTATTAGGATGTCTGGTGTTTTAAGTTTAATTTATAGGTATTTCTTATGATATTTGTTTTATATGTTATATTTTTTTATATTTGTTTTGTATCTATTCTACAAATAGAGTCCTAATTTTTAAATTGTATCTATTGTATTCAATGTGTAGATTTCTATAATATTTATTTTTTAACGTTATTTGTTTCCAATTCATAAAAATATAAAAACTTTAAACTTTATTTTCTGTGCTTGCTTACCATAAGAGTTACAGTCTGTCAATAATGTTTACAAATTTTTTTGATTAAATTGGGGATTTGATTAAAATTATTAGATCAAAAGAAAACAGGTGGATACCATAAAATATGCATTATTCAAATAAATATCAAAAAGATAGGGTTTTATTTAATCGTTCAATGATTTTACATTAATCATTTTCGGATTCGGAGGGAAAAATTATATATGATGGCTATTTCTTTTTTTTTTATAAAAGTACAGGTAGAGTTAAAAAAGTGGCCTGTGTAGTCCTCGTTTGATAACCCTGTAATGTTTATGTATTATTTTTTATTTTTAACAACGTATTAAATAACCTTATTAAAGATGTAACTATTTTTTAAAACATTTTTGTAGAATCCTAAATTGTCCTTAGTTTCATTTTAGTGTCCTTGATAATAGAAAAAAAAAATCGAAAGCTGGAAAAACTTTAAAGAGTGTCCTTTAATATTGTTTATTTTGTACATAACTATTTAATAACACAAAACCAAAAATGCTTTCCACTTTCCCTGAAATGCGCGTTTGTAAGTACAGATTTTAAAAGGTAGTGTTTTTAATAAAAAATGTAATTTTTAAATATAGTCCAGTTAATAAAGGGACAAAGCTGTAAATAAATCTGTACAATTTTTCCATGTGGCGCAATTCTTAGGTCTTCGGAGATGCTTTGGAGCGAAAAAAAGTTTATCAACATTAACAGGTGGAAAAGGGCTGAAAATGACCCCTCAAAGCCCCAAAAATGGGTTTCCCGCTAATATCTGCCAAAATATGTGAATTGAAGAATTTTTGTTAAAACAAAAAATAAAGATCGTCTGGTAATCTACAAAAATAGTTCCTATAATTTCTTTCGAAAAATTAATAGATTTTGAGATAACGGGATCCAAAAGTCCCCTCATTTCAGCTGCCTCTCTATCGCTAGAATGCCGCAATCTTCATCGATTCACTTATAAGCGGGCGAACGAATTGTTCCATTACTCGGGCAATAATATACATTTTTTAAACATTTAAAGTTCAACGAAAATCTAGAATATTAGATAAAGCTGTGGTTAGTTGTGGTTAGTTTTTTTATAATATTTTGAGAGTATCCCATTAGTTTATTCTCTAATTCGCACATTTTGGCAGATATTCGCAAGAAGCTCATTTTTAGGACTTTGGGGGGCCATTTTAAGCGGGTTCCCACATCGAAATCATCCGCAAAGACATAAGAATCGGGCCACAAATGAAAACTGTACAGATTTGTTTACAGCTTTGGGTACTTTCAGGTCTTCAGTTACTGGACTAATATATTTATATTAGTAGTTAACGGAGAGTGCTTTTTGCTCAATCATGTATAAGAAATATGTTATTTGTCAACATAGGCACGGAAATATTTCAGGTCCACGGTTACTGGACAATGACAATAAACACATTTTATTATTTTGGCCTTTCTATAAAGCAAGAGTAACCAAATTTTGCACTTAATACTACATTGGCTTTTAAATTCGTTCATTTATTTTTCTATAACTTTTTTTATTTTAATGTGAAACAAATTTTAAACAATAATTTTAACGAATAAATTTAAATCTATTACCAAAACATTAAAAAAACAATATAGAAATACAGTTTTACAACATAAATATAAAAATTATTGATTTCGGTTTGGTTTTTAATAATACGTAAGTTATTATGGTATCATAAAACCTTTTGTTTTTTTTTTTTATAGGAGCAATAAAATGGAGACATTTTAAAAAATATTTTTATTATAAAACTATCAAATTTAATGCAGGTAGGAATTAATTAGTTTGTATTCATATTCTTTAAATGTTACCTCGAAAAAATTAACAGAAGTGATTTCGTTAAGATCAAAAGTAACAAGTTTAGCACTCCCAATCAGGGCCCTAGCTAGTTTAAAACATTGGTTTCCAGAGGTTTTTATCCATTTAAATATAAAACTTTTAAAGATATTAAAATTAAAGTAATATCCAGGGTTTCATTAATAACACAGGCCCACAAAAAAAGTGGTGTGTGCTGGGTGTCGAACTAGGATTTTCTGGAGTATTTTTTGCCGCTAAACACAAATTTAAAGTCAATTTAAGTGGTTTAAACAGCAAATAATCGAGAAAAGGTGTAATATCAGATATTAACGATTTTTTTTAAAACGTCAATATTTTAAAAATTATAAAAGATACACAAAACTTTATAAAAGATAAACTATGTATTTTTATAAGACTTTTAATTCATGTTATATAACCTCTTTTTCTAAATTCAATATTTTTCGAGTTATATTCAAAAAACCGAATTATCAGGATTTTTTCAAGGTATACCTCTGGAAAATTTTTTTTTTTATTTTCGTTTTTTTTTGCAAATTGTGAGTGATTTGGAATTTAAAAACCCAAAAATCACGTTAATAAACTTTTTTTTTTCTATTTTTGACTAAAATTTTCTGCAAAATTACGTTTTTGTTTATATCTCCTTTATTATTAATTTTATTCAAAATATTTATATAACTTTTTTATGGAAAATTTAAAAAGGTTTTTTTTTGTTCCATAATTTTTTTTGTATCTCATATAGTTTATGTAGTCATAGTCCAAACATTCCGTGGTAGCAGGTGTTTGCCGGTAAATGTACCGTGTCAGTTTTTTGGGATTTTCTCGATTTTTTGCTGTTTGACCCCCAATTTTGACTTCAGATTCGTGTTCAGCAGAAAAAAGTACGCCAGAAAATCCAGTCCAACACCCAGCACACACCACTTTTTTTGTGGGCCTGTGTAATGTGTGTAATTAATAATATATTTCTATATTTGGAAAAATTTATGGAACTGGGAAAAAAATTGGTAAACTTCTAAAAATCCGGTACTTACGGTATCTAGTACTTAGCCATTATACAAGCCTTCATAGGCTGTCATAAAAATACAAAAATCCCAAATAAATTGTAATAAACTAATAGAATATAATTTATTTATTGAAAATTTAACCCAGTTTTTAAAAACAAATTGTATTTGCTATATAATACAAACAACTTCTAGTCATAACTTTATTCTTTAGCAGCGATTTTAGACATAGACAAACTGAAGTGCATTATTTAAATTTAAAGCTAACATAAATATAGAAGATGCAAAGCACCGCATCTTATATTATGTTTAAATATATTTTATGACGTTTGGGAAAGGGATTTTCCTTGTACCAAATTCATAAAATTGCATACAATTTATTTTGTGACCCCATTTGCTTTAACTAGGTGCAAAAGTTATGTATACATATTTATTTTTGAATAAATTGGGTTACTGTGTTTGTAAATGGGTATATTTAACAAAAAATAATAAAATATCTTTTAGTGTACTAATTTTTATTTATCAAGTCACACAATGTTCTCTTTTGCATGGACAAAACTTTTTGGATTTTTAAAATCTATTTGCCAAAAAATGCAGCAGATTCTTTGTTTGATTACAAGGTTAACTAGAAAAACTATAATCTAAATGACCAATTTTAATTAAAACTTATTTTTAATTGAACTCTCACTTCTTATGTAGAAAATATTATTCAAAATATTATTTGCTTTTGCTCTTATAAAAAACTACTTCAGTTTAAAATCCAATACAACATAGACGTACGGTTTAAAAAGTGGTGCGCAATTTTATGATATTACATTTTTCAAATTACAAAATTGTAAGCACTTTGTGGCGTCTGCCTTTTAAACCCAATAAATATAAGAAAATTTTTTTAATTGCAAATGAATATGTTTTGCAACATATTAAAGATAGCAGGGTGAAGATTTGGTTAAAGGTAAACCTGTAATTAATTTGTAACAAATGATTTTAAAAAAATACATTTTAAAAGAGTCCAATATATGTTTTTACTTTGTGCTAAAGACAATAGGCTTTCGTGTCAGTAAAATAAAATTTCTAAAATGATAATTTACTTAATTTAACATAACTCCTGTTACAAAAGTTTGGAATTAGTTTTTCAATAGGATAAACTTTCATTATTACAGTCTAATATATTTATTAAATCAATTCTTACTTTATAAAATATCAATTAAGTAGTATGATATGAGGATATTGAATGGCTTATTATTCCTGGAAAGAGAAGAAATTTTTCTTGTTACCAGCAGGTCAGGTAAAGCTCTAGGATACTAGGCCCATACTAGATGTAACTATTACCCTTGTTATATAAATGAATAAAACAAACTACATTTGTGAGACAATCTTTTATATCGATTCAAAAATTCACTCTCCACTGCATACCTTGCTGTACTTCAGTAAACTTAAATATTTGACCGTTTTTTAAAAGAGGTTGGTGTATGAGTTTCCTTTTTCATACCTTTAAATATTTTCAAATATCGTGGCTTTAAAAATTGTTTGCTTTAAAAAGCATCTGCTATTGCTTTGTTTGACATTTACTTTACAAATTTAAAAATACTTCTGCAAATATCAAGTTTGTATGTGATTATAAAATGAATTATACGTGCACAGAACCGGGTAGGTTCTATCTGGGAAGTACACAACAAATAGTTTTTAATATATAAATCCACCACAATACAGAACATACCTACGATATTTAACTTAATAGCAAAACGACAGTACTCGTAAAATAATGTTTAAGGGTAACTTAATGTACTGTATCCCTATTTCAGCATAGTACGAGTTTTTTCTTAAAACTTACGTAACAGAGGTTATAACATAGTCTAAAATATTAGTCTTATAGATTTTTTACATGACAGATTTTTTCAGAATAACCGCCGGGTCATATTGCCAAAAAATATTTTCTGTACATGGTCACCTAAAACGTGTATTTTAAATTTTACCTCTTTATTGGACAATATAATTTTTTTAACTTTACAATTGTCTATTAATAAAAAAAAATAAAACAAATACGGGTTTGCTATTAACAAACGCATTGGTTAAATAACTAACTTGTTGAAAAATGTATAATTGATATATTTAAAGAAAGCACAATGGAGTAGCCTTTTTAAATTTTATTTAAATAAAGCTATAAAACATTAACATAATTTTTATTTTTTAGTTCTTTAGTAAATGCAAATATGACATTTGGAAAATTTGTAAATTTTAAAAAAGGATTTTGTGCAATATGTTACACCTCTAACAGTGCTTTAAGTTGCCCAAACGAAAATTTCTTTTACATTTATATTAGTAATAACAAAAGGTTCTATTAACTGTTTTAAAGTTTTTTTTTGGTTAAATAATAATATATCCTAACAAAATAAATTTTATTAGGCCATTTTAAAAACAACAACGCGCTTTGCATAGTATTTGTGTGCCTATATACATGATAGCAAAACAATTACGGTCTTCTATTAATTATGGTATTCATTAAAACACTAAATTAAAATTGTATCATCGATATTTTTAAAGAAATAAAAATGGAGTAGCCCTTTCAAATTTCACTTAACTAAATCAGTATTAATCTCTTCAAGGGAGTCAATTACACCATTAACATTAACATAATTTTCATTGTTCAGTTGGTTTTATATTTAAAAGACAACTTTACATTTAAATTGGTAATAATTTTATAATTATCTTTAATCATTTTCTTGGTATTATCTTTTCTTACTTAGAAATCCCACTTAAAATAAACAAAAGATTATTTTATATCACTAAGAAATATTATTTATTTTCCCAAATAGCCATTGTACTTAAACAAAACAGAAAAAAATAATTAAAATAAATCTTATACATAACAATCTTGCAATACTAGAACAATTAACTATAAAAACCAACAATAGTTTTACAAATTAAATTAGGTTATTACCCTTTTTATATCTGGATTTTTAAAGTTGGATTTTAAATATCATAAGTAAACTTTTGGTGATTTATAAAAAGCCTTGGGTCTAAAAGAATACAAACATATCAGTTAAAATCATATGTCTTGTAAAATTTAATTGGCTGGTGGTGTAGGTTAGGTTTAAAGTGAGTGGGTATAACACTCTTCCATCGCGACCGATCGGTCTATTGTGGCTCATACCCTGTTATATTTCTCCCACCAGGTCCAGACTTCTAATAAATCTGATGATCTTGTTGGGAGAGAAATCTTTTACCTCCCCCGTCAACAATGTGTCATTGCCGAGGATTACTAATCTAAGTCGTACCAGTGCTGGGTACGAACACAGTATGTGTTCTGCCGATTCATTCTCCTCCGTGCACATGCGGCACTCGGTGTCTTCCACTAGGCCGATCTAATGCATGTGGTATTTCAATCTGCAGTGTCCCGTGTACAGTCCAACTAGAGTTTTAAGGTGTACCCTTGATTGCTCCAGCAGTTTGACAGTACATTGTTGGATCGGTGGGCTTATAAAGGCCTTTGAGTCTATGCTAGTACCCAAAATTTTCTTTTTGTGTCCAAGCTGATATGAACTGTTTGGCCATTCTATAAGATATTTCGATGACCGGTTCCGGCCCTGTGAATTTTGTCTCTGCCCCTCTTTTGGCAAGGAGAGCTGCGGATTCATTACCCTCTAGGCCGGTATGGCCAGGTATCCACAGTAGGGTAACCTTGTTGCTTTGACCCAGGGGTGTAGAGTTGGTGTAATATTTATGGATTAGTGGCATCAGTAAGGTGCACTAAAGGACCTCTCACAATCCTTATGGAAAATGAGTTTGGGCCAATTTTGTTCATACTTAGCATGTGATAGTTCTCACTACGTTGATTAAAAGTCTCAACACCCCCAAAATTACCCCCAAAGGTCAGGAGAATGCACTTATTGTTAAATTGTCTTACCGAAATATTTAATACTGTAGTCTAACTTATAGCCGTCTACACAGTCCCTAGATTTAAGTCAAAATTTAACTACTCTCCTACCCACCCCCTTAACCTTTGCACCATGGACTAAAGCCTACATTTTCTTCTATTGTTGGGTTAAAGGATACAGGGTTGTGAATTCAGGGTCAAAGGGTTTTACAACCCGTAATTAAGGAAAATTTACATGGCAGGCTTTGGTCGGTGGAAAGGTTGAGGGGGGGAAGGGGAATAGTTGAATGCTTAAAGAACTCAGCTTAAATTTATGACAGTGTAAGTGGCTATTTACTCCACAGTACATAATAAATTCTATTAGGTGATTAACATATACTTTAAACTTTTGGGATAGCTTTCTTTTCGCAAGTCTGACAAAGATGTCTTTTGCGACTTTTCTTAAAACTCCTACTTTTTTGAGTAAGCGATTTCGAAATACCTCGAATTCATGACGCATTGTCATTTATTTTAATACATTTGTTAGTTAATTATATAAGAAATTTGAAAATAATTTTGCCCAATAAAAATACTGCTGCAATCAGCTCGTCCGACACCCTGAACATGCGAAATGAAGAGGTTATATTTTTTAATACATATATAGACTATTATATTATCAAGCGCTAAAAGTGTCCGACAAAAAATGGTGACTCTTAAAGACAGTCCAACAAAAAATAACGTAAAACAATGTAAAAAATGCTTGCTAAGATGTTAATTTTAAAAATTAATTTATATTATATGTGATATATACATATATATATATATATATATATATATATATATATATATATATATATATATATATATATATATATATATATATATATATATATATATATATATATATATATATATATATATATATTTAAAATTCCTTAATGCATTTAATTTTGTAAAGATCAAATATAATTCTACCCCTTGAATTTTAAAAATCAATAAAAATTGAAAGAATGTTAGATAAATTAAGAGTTATTCAAAGATTAAAATAATTAATTTTTAACGAAAAATCAAAATTAAAAAAATAATAAAATGTTAAAAACATTTTTAAAAATATTCTTTAAAACACGAGTTTAATTATTTTTTAGAATGATAATTATACTTATATATTTCTCAAATTTTAAAATCAGTGTTTCCAGCCCCTAAATCAAAAAAATTATAAAAAATTAAATTAGACCAGTGAAACCCCGACCTAAATAATGAAAATACTCTCTAAAAAAAATGGTAATATTTTCGAAATTATTTTCTAAGGGGCGTTGTAGTGCGCCAAAAAATCTTAAAATATTAAAGACAGCAGACAAGCAGATTTCTATACAAAAGATTAATTTTTTTCTTAATTTATTAAAATTTTAGATGTTATGCTGAAGTATAATGGAGTATTAAGGAAATATTTGAAGTGAGAAGCCCCTCGTTAAAATTTAAAATTTTATTACTGATTATACAGGGTAATTTATGAGGAAATGTCAATACTTAAGGTACGTAGTCAGGGTCCAAAAATAAACATAAAAGTCTTTAAAAATATGGGTCCGCAAGGCCTTCGTTTTTAA
>JAHBCN010020873.1:0-14748 GCA_019359885.1 Listronotus oregonensis | reverse complement strand
TTATCTATGCTAAGGTACCATTAATAAAATTAAAAAAAAAAACATAATTATGTACCCCACAAATACAGACCCCCTCAAAATTTGTTGCCAGGTGATTACAAAAGGCGTATAAAATTTTGCCAATGGTTTGTAAATGCTGCTATAGAAAATCCAATTTTTCACAATTAATTCTTTGAAGCAATGATACTAATTTAAGTAACAGAGGCATGTTTAATCAAAAGAACTAACATCATTGAAGCATTGCAATCTCCTGCGCCATCATCCTTTCAATCCACAACGATGTTTTTGCTTAAACGTATGGTGCTGCCTCATTGGATCAAAAATTGTTGGACCTGTGTTTTAAAACGGATCTTTAACAGGCAAACAATATCTGAATTAACTAAAAAATGTGTTGGAGGATTTTTTGGATGATGCCAATATAGCTATTATTAGCATAATGTATTTTATTAATGTTACTTAGTTATGTGTAAATGAAATCACTTCGTATATATGCATAAATAATTTAATATTTATATATTTTTAACAAATGCATTTAACACTTACATAGAAGGTATGCATAAATGCACATTGCATAAAAGTCCGAGTTTTATAGTAGAAGGAAGGCCTCAAGCGGTCACGGAGCAGCAATGACAGGCGGCGGTGCCGCCCATGACACGCATCGCGGCCCAACCAGCCAACTCGCTCAGACCGAACCTGCAATTACAGACGACCGGCCGAACACGACGACCATTTCCATTTTGATTAAAATAAAACAAAATAATCGTAGTCGTGTGCATGCAACTGAGTTTAACGGCTCACGAGGTGGCGGCCATTGGCCACTAGCATTTCGAATAGTTTAAATAAACGGATATAACACGCATCACAGATTGCATGCAAAAAGAGATATATAAATTGAAGTTATAGCTATGAGGTTACTGCTTAAGTTATAACAATTAATGATGCTTTGCTTAATTAAGCATAGAAATAATACAGACAACCAAGTAAGAGCTGTTATACCTATAAAATAATTACTTAATTAAATTATGTATTGCCATATATGTGTCGAAAATTGAAACAATAATTATTTAGCGGTTTATATATTAAATAAATTCAACTAACATTTTTTCAATTAATGTACTTAATATGTGTTCTATACTTTTTACCCAAGAAAATTGCAAAACTGTCGGAGAATCGACGCACACAAATCTCGGGTCATCAATCAAATTGGTTCCCCATAGTTTAAATTTGTTCTGAAATTTTAATTCACTTTCACCCAATTTCAAATGCATCGGTAATTAAAAACATAAGGCTTTTTAATAATTTTAAGAAAAAAATGTCCTAAAGCATTAAAAATTTGCAGTAAATAAATAATTATCCATAAATATATGTACAGGGTGTCCAATTTTAGACACTTTTATAGGATATTTCTGTAATTGTTGGTGCGATCAAAAAATAATATAGTCTTCATGTACTTTTTGTCGGTAAAAGTTAAAATGGTTAAAACAAAATTTAAAAATTTTCACTCACTTAAAAAATACTTTCTTACTTAAAAGAGATACAGAAAAAAGGTTTAAACAACATTTTCTTTGTAATGATTGTTGAATCATTGGTGTTTTTCAAAATAAGTATACGGAGTCAGGTAAAAAAGTTATCGAACTTAACCACATTTGTTTAAATAGAACACCCTGTATATTTTGACCTAAAGGATGAAAAAATAAAACAAAAGCTAATATTATAGAAACAAAATTATATTGACATGGAGCTAGAAAAACAATAATTTTAACATACAAATAGAAGAAGAAATGGTTGGCACAAGAAAGTAAATTAAAACACTATAGAAACTTTGAAACAAATTAAAAGATTCAGAAAAATAACAGGAATTATCGCAAATGTTCGAAAGCCCCTCTGTTGTTTTCATTGCACTCTTGACTTCTTTTTCGAACGGATTTTAAGACATTCATGATGTGTAATGATTTTATTTCTGCAAGGCTTTGTTCATTCTTGAATCAAGTTGTTTTCGGGTTAAGATGACTTCTTTTAAAATTTTATTTTACATTCTCCAAAGAAAAAATCTGGAGGTGTGATATCCGGAGTTTGTGAATGGTTCATGTGTTTCTATTCAACGATTTCTAAAGTGAGTATTCAAAAACTCTCCTATTCAAAGAGCTTTAAGTGTAGGTTCGCCATCTTGTTAAAAGTAAATCCCCATTACTTTATTTTAAAGAAACATTATTAAGGATATCGAATAGGTTTGATAGGAGTATATCCAGATATCAATCTGCATTTAACTTTTTTTAAAACAGCGATTCACCAGTTTATTTTAGAATAAAAACAATTTACTTTTACCCCTAATCGACCTTGTTGACGAACAGGTCGTACCATGTGGGGATTTGTGGAGTTTCAATGTCTTTTGTTATGTCGGTTAAGAATACCGCAACTTGGTATTGGACATTCATCTAACCGAATAATTTTTTTATTAGAAGAACGATTTTGGTTAGGTTTATTTAAAAACCAGTGACAAAATTCTAACCTTCTTATATTATCACCAGGGTGCACATATTGGGTAAAATTAACAACATAGGGAAACTTTTATTGTACGTCAAAGTTCTATGCGCCTTAAATTTCGAAATTCTAGTTTCAGTTTTTATTATTCTGTCGGAAGTAGATTTTTGTTCCTAAAATTTCAAAGTGATTTTAGAGAATAAAATTAGGGTGTGTGCTTAGGACGACAAGATGGAAGTGAAAACCTTTAACAATCTAACATCTGCAAATCTCAAATTCAAGACTATAAAAAAATATCCATAAAAAGAAAATATACCATGCATTTGATCATATTTTATTATCTTGCTTTTTTTCCTGCATCATAAGCGTTGCATAGCCAAGTCAGTCTCGTTCAATATCCACAAAAAGTGCTATACCGCCTAAGGGAGTTTTCGCTTCAAAAAAAGTTCAGCTACTACTATTCAAAGCTATCACAAGATATGCCATTCTTAAATGATTATGGGCCTCCAAAGCTTGCAATTTAGACGGTTGTCGAATTGCACCGGCTGGATTCAAGAGCCTTAAGAGCTCCTTGACTATCGGAGAATATTTTAACTGTCTTACGTGTGCAGTGCCGATCAACCAGCGATCTAGCACACATCTCAATAGCAAATACCTCCGCTTGAAATATGGTTGCGAGAGCGCCTAGGCTTAAGGAAAACTCTGCCCTTCTTGGCCTCTGTCCATATAATCCCGCTTCAACACCGTCCTTGGTTTTGGAGCCATCGGTGTACCAACAGATGTCAGCCCGGAGCAGGTCGGTCGTTTTTCGACTTCAGTCCTCCCTTTGTGGTAGACTACACTATAGGGCCGGTTGAAATTGGTTGCTGTAGGCATTATGTCTGAGGGCATTCCCAGTCTGTCACAGGTCAGGACATTCCTGAGGAGACTGGTGCTCTCCATATGACACGCATGCGGTTTGATACTGGCCGCTTGATAGAGTCTGTAGGTTGCCCACCTTGCCTCTCTTTCCAAGTAAATATGCAGAGGAGGCAGTCCTAGAAGGGCTTCCAGGGCCGCCGTTGAGGTCGAGCGCAGCGCGCCCGTGATCATTAGGCAGTCCTGTCTCTGTAGGCTAGATAGCTTTGCTTGGGTCAGCCACTGCTTCCCCTTGCGCCACCATGCCACAAAGCCATACGTGACCATTGGTCTTATGACTGTCACGTATAGCCAGTACATCTGTTTTGGTTGCATGCCCCAGGATTTGCCACAGATCCTGCGGCATGTCCAGAAAGATAGGGTCGCCTTACGGGTGACTTTTTCTAGATGCGAATTCCAGCTAAGAGTTCTATCTAGGATCAACCCCAGATATTTTGTTTCTTTCGCAAATGGTATGGTTTCACCTTGCAGAGTTGGTGGTCTCAAGTTAACCAGGTTTCTCTTTCGGGTGAAGGGGACAATAACCATTTTTTTGAGGGTTTATTGTCATTTTTTCCCTTTGACACTAGCTTTGTGCGGTGTTTAGTCTTTTTGAAGCATGTTCGAAATCATCTCACTAGAGTTTCCTTTAATTAGGATGACTAGATCATTTGCATATGCCCTGCAGATCAATCTCCCAGAGAAAGAGTATGGCCAGCAGGTCATCCACCAGGAGCGACCACGGCAGGGGATAGAACCCCTCCCTGCGGGCACCCCCTGGCGGCCCTAAATCTGATCATCTCGCCCTGCATATGGGTGGTTATGTTTCTGTTAGTCAGGTTACGCATTGTTGAAAGCTCCTTCAATGTCTAGAAATGCAGCCACCACCATCTCCCTTTGTTCCAGCACTAACAATTACGGAGATACACTATAATAGTGTCGAAAATGGGACACCCTGTACCTATTAAAACTTAGATATGTAGATAACTGATGTTTTTTCTCCTTAAAATAAAAGAGGTAATGTGTCCCTTTCAATTCTTTTTAGTAGCCACTTTCCTTTACCTTGTGGTTTTTCTTTCGATAAATATAGAAATACAAAACAACAAACTGTTGCAACAACTTAAAGGTACAACTTTCTTTATTAACCTTTACCTTACATAATTAAAAAAGTAAAAAAATCTATTTATAAATGTTCCACTCCAAAGTTATCTCGATAAAGATTTAATAAACTAAAAAAAATAACATACATTTTGCCTTAATAGGTCGGCACTCTTATTCTTTGCGATACCAATTTATCTATTGTGTAATTTTTAGAATTTAAACACTAATTATTAAAAATGTGTGTGGTGTAACTGAAACTTAATAGCTATTTAACAAACAAGGTTGTTTATAAGGGCATTATGCGATTAATGATCGAGGCCATTTAACGCGCTTGCTAAGCTCGCGCGTTTAGGGATGATATCATTAATCGCCAATAAATGCCCGAGTTACAATATTTTTTCGGCTAATATTTAGTTTTTAAATTGGAAAAAATCATAAATTTTTTGTATTTTTTGCGGAATATATTTTGGTGTTAGGCAACCAACCTTACAAATGTCATTATGTTTATATTCGAATGATAAGGTTATGTGAGGCACAAAGTACAAGTAAATAAGAAAAAACGATTTTTAGGGATTTTAGGATTTAAAAATATACTCATTTAGCTACTTAACTACGTATAATATTAACCTGGTAAATATATTTCTGAATTGTAATTATTTTTGTCCGCCTCATTACAACCATCTCGCCTCTTTGAAAAATACTACTACTGATTGAACCTGTGCGATGTGTGCATTTTTTGGTTGATATTTATTAATTTAATTGAGTTAAAATCATCTGGCCTACTTACATTTCCGGCTACTGGTTATACATAGTTTTAAATTTTTTTTTAATGACTAATCAAGGTGGTAATTCTGGACATTATATTATTACCTCTATATAACTAGGTATTTAACTTATCCAGCAGATTGTGTACCGTCAACTTGTGCTACAGGCATAGTATTAAAAAGAGATTGATTAATCTTCGAATTCTTTGCTTTTTGAGTTATGGGGTCTCAAATTAAACTAACCTCAAAATTCCCCCTTCTTGAAACTGATTACCAACAAATGGGAACATACACTGATTAGGCACTTATATATTTAACAAATACACTAAAATTAACAATAATTTATTGTCTATTTTAAGTAAAAATTATCTTAAATGAATCCATCTTTCTGTACGTTGTTATGATGTATAACTGGTTGCCTGATTCATAATTAGTTGTCAAAATATAAAAAGATGAAATTAATTTGAGGTGTTTTTTACTAAAAATATGCAATAAACTTTTGTAAATTTTAGTGTATTCGTTTAATAAATAAGTACCCAATCACTCAATCAAGTGTTTGTTCCATTTTGATGGTCATCAGTTTCAAGAAGGAGGAATTTTGGAAAAATGTCCATTTTGAGGTTAGTCCACTTTAAGGCCTAATAAAAAACCAGAAGTTGCCGGAAAAAATTGATTTTAGATTCGTGATCAGCGCCCCAAAAAAAACACTGTATGCAAAAATTTATGAAAATCGGCGTGGTCTCCGTAAAGTAAAATTTTACCGTATTAAACTTACGGTTGAGTGGTAGATTGACAGTATGTTCTGTCATTTCCTTCCATTTGACATTGGACAGGATATAGCAAAAATCCTGGGTAAAATAAGTACGCACTGAGTGTACTGGTGTTTATTTTTATTTTATGAAAATGGAAAAAATCCCATAATAGTAATCCTTTATCTATGGAGAAAAATACATTTAGTCGCACTTGTTTTACCAATGGTTTTTCGTAAGATTTTAAATCTGTTAGAATCATTAGAATATTAATTTTATTTGCCCAGAACTTTATTAATAAGAAATTGATAAATAATTTGCATCTAAAGTATTTTTTTTAAGGAAATATTGTTTTCTGCTAAAACATAATAAATGAATAATCTGCATCTTAAGCTTTTATTCTTAAAGAAGTATTGTTTTCTGCTAAAACACCCTTAAAATAGTTTCTGGTATTGTTTCGTGTATAGTCTGTCTCAAAGTATACCGTGTTAGTTCTTGCCTTCATTTATGGATTATACCTGCCGACAGCAATAAAACTGCGGATCGGTAGGTATTACAGGACAGAACATTAGGGACGAACTTTAATAATATAAAGATTTATAATTTATTGTTTATTTAGGTAAGTATAATCTTTAAATTACATTAAGAAATTAAATATATGCAAAGTTTTAATAAATTTATAACTATACATAATTACATGTTTAATCTAAATATCTAAATCTAATTTTGTTTCACTATCAGAGTCATCATTAGAGATTAATTACAATAGGATTTATGTTGTTTTGGATAGAAATGCCATATCAATAGTCATCAATTTTTATAATGTGCTGTAGTGAATTTTTCCAGCTCTCAACTGGTATGTTACTAATTACATTTTTTATCAAATTTATAACACTGGGACTTAAAGTAGGTGTAACATTTTATGCTCCGATCTTTGATTTTACTTGGTTTCCAAATGCTCTATGGGGTTAAACATACAGGAATACGGAGGAAGCCGTAAGACAGTATGCCCAGCCTGTTCAGCCAAATTATCACATACATATTGTTTTTTAATTGCATAGGAATTTCGGACTTCCAAAAGTTGCGTTTTTTTGTAACTGAATTCAAAATTAATATCATTTTCTAACAAATATTCCTGGATTTCAGTTTTTAAACTTATGAAGCTGGTGCTTTGTGTAGCAGACGGCTGTGGTAGCTTGCGTTATCCATGACAATAACACTGTTGTTTGGAATATTTTTTAAAAGATAATTTTGAAACCTGTTTTTAAAAAGTTTTGAACTTGTATCCTCATAATAATCCAAGCTTTTATAAAGACAATATATTTTTCTTCTTATTAGGTCCTGATCACTATTGTCTTACGGTGAAATTGAAAATCACTACGTTTTTTTCTTTTGTTCAATTCTTTACTAATAATAATATCCCTTATCGATGATATTGGACTTTTTGTAAGTAGGCAGGTTTCTTTAAAGCTTCTTGTTTAATTAGATCTCTACTAATTAAAGTTTCATACATATTTTTCACAACCTGTTTTGCATCTAATGACAAATGATTTCGACGCGACATAGTTATATTCTCGAAAACAACTTTTCGAAACGCACAGTAATACCAACACTGCCACTAAAATATTAGCCAAAATATTTATATGCCTTATGGTTAATACTAAGAAATACCTGGCCCACCCCTGCCCTTATGAACAAATGGGTTTACCCAATAACAATAGGTTAATAAAATCGTTAAAGGTTTATTGGGGTATTTTCCGTCAAAAGCCATAACGATATACTTTGAGACAGACTATATATTTATTTGCCTATACTTTAATAGATGATTAAATAGAAAACAATGCATTATTGAGGCCAAATAATGAATAATTTTGCATACGTTAATATACATAAACAAACGATAGTCAAAAAAATATTTTAAAAATATTTAATAATGCGGAGATTGTTAAATAAGAAAGTCTTCCCAACGAAATCATAAATAACCCTAACTGAACATGTTTTTGACTTATAAATTTATTTTAAGCTTGTGAAGCATATAGAAAAAAATTAACGATTTCAGACTTTTTTTCCGGTCGTTTAATTGGACTAAATCGGCGAAACGAGGCAGCGACTTTAAAAAAGGCAGCGCGGCTGCATTTTATGGCGAGCCAGAAATTTTATTTATTGCTTTCGTGGTCTACATGCTTCTAAATCATATTTATTCTATGAGTCTTACTGTAAAATTATTTCCGTTTTTCTCGATGTATTTTTCGGTATTTTCTTGTTTTAAATAACTTTGATTTTTATTTCGTTATTATAAATTTAACATTTATGCACCAATTGCCGATAAAGAAGTAATAAAACAAACGAAGCAAGTGTTACAACTTACAAGGTAAGCAATATCTGTGTCATACCCCTAAGAAGCAATAAAATATTGAAATTCCCACACCACTTTACAAAATTTATTTTATTCTAGATATAATGGTGGTGGCAATTTAAAAACATACCATTTGCGGAATAAAACTCTAACCCAAAATTTACACGTAGTGATCATACTAGACGAAGATTAAAATAAACACTAGGGAATGGGGAGAATCAATCTCCGCAGGCAGAAGGTTAGTAAAAGACAAAGTGGAAGCTTAGGGTCTTTTCAGATGGACTCTAATAGGACGCACAAAAGAAGTACTACGTATTGCTCTATTGGAGGGGTATTAGATGAATTATATTGGCTAATTTCTTTAAAAAAGAAGCCTTTAATATCTCTATGAAAGAGCGACAGACTCTACAAGTCGTCGGTGAGCAAGGAAAGGAAGCTTTCTTGTAAGAGTGGGGACAATAATAAGGCGAACAATTCCTTGTTGCATAAAATTAATAATGTTGTAGGAAACGCTATTCCCCCAACATAAATGCTGTGTTTCAAAAAGGGGTTTTATTTGGGACACCTACAAAGTATATAATTTAAAGGGGAAAATCTCTGGGTGAAAAGAATCCAAATTTTAGAAACCGTAACCTTGGATATGTTGGTTTGTGCTATTAAAACAAGGGGGGGGGCAATACAGATATCTTTTTTTTACAAGACCTTAAACTTATCTTGAATTGGGGCGCCAAAAATCTTGTTGGGTTTAAGCCTTGAAAAAAACAGTCATGTTGGCCGAAAAAGTCTGCAAATGTTTTTCCCCTTTTCATATGAGGGTCGTTCTGCAGAACAAAGAGTCGTTTAATCTTGTGGGCGTTACTTTTGAGAATAACCTCAAAAACAAAAACAGTTCATCCATAGCTTCGGCAGCTTCAAAAAAAATTGGATTTTCTTCCGAGCCAAAAAAAAATTTCTCTTCTTCCAATCTGTACACTCTGTATGTATCCCAAATCAGACCCTCTTTGGAATATTGTCCTCATGGGGGGGAAGGCGTCCCCTACAACACTTAGCATTTTGGACTCCATTAAAAAAAGACCCTTTTTGTCTTATTAATGATCCAACGCTCACAAAAAATTTTTTTGCCCACCGTCGAGCTGTAGGGGATCTGTCGCTCTTCTATAAATTTTCCGGCTTCTGCTCAGAGGAGTTGGCCGATAATTCCTTCTCTGGTAGCTCCCAACAGAGCAACATGTAGTGCCTCTTTTATGCATCCTTTTACAGTTCAGTTAGAAAACCCCCCGAACTTCCCGCTTTCTTCGTTCCTTTATCCCTACAGTGTCAAGACTATGGAACCTGCTGCCCACGGGTTTTTCCTTCTCCTCCCAATCTCCAAAAATTTAAGTCCCGTGTGACCAACTCCCTCTCACCATACTGAAGATACCCACGGTACGTTAGTTTTTTGGCATAAACCTTCGTGGACTGTCCCAAGATAAAAAAAAAAAGACTTCTTAGTTTTTTTAAAATATTTGCCCAGAGGTCTAAATTAGAAGGGGAAAAATAAATTTTTTTTTAAATGAATTCTATTAAAAAAAATTCCCTATAAAAAAATTTTTAAAATATAAAAAGAAAATTGATATTTTTTGACATTTAAATAAAAATATTTTTAAAAAAAAAAATTTCTTTTGGGGTTTTTAAAGTTTTTAAAAATTTTTTTAGTTTTTTAAAAATTTTTCAGTAAACCATTTTTGCAAAAAGTCCCTTTGAAAAATCCCCTTAAAAAGTGGGGTTTTTTTAATTAAAAATTTTTAAAAAAATTAACTATTGTTTTTTTTTTAAAAAATTTAATTTTTTTGCTAAAAATTTAAGTATTAAGGTTAAATAAATATTATGTTAAAATTAAACTTTTTTACAAACAATTCTTTGTTTTTTTTTAGATAATGAATTGTATTTTTTGTTAACCAACTTTTGAGTCTTTTTATCAAGAAACCTTACTAAACATTAAATCTTTGAAAGGTTGTAAAAATAAAAATTGATTAAAAATGGTTGAAGATAAATTAAATAAAATATTAAAGCTGGTGGCTGATACCGAAGAAATAACAAATTACGAAGTTCGCCCCCATACAGATGCTTTGACAGGTGATGGTTTTCTTAGCGAATTTTATACAGGAGAAGTAGTGAATAAAGATACAGGGTCTGTAAATCATATTTTTAAGATGCCCTTTACGACACACTTCGTTGAGTCCCAGGTTTTTTATAATGAATGCCGATTTTATTCCCAATTTTCCAGAACTTAAAAAATTTCAGATTGAAAAAGGTGTAAAAGCTGCGTTTCAGAATATTCCAAAATTCTACTGTGGAGATGATAAATCAGTTGAAACCAGTTATGTGGCTTTAGAAGACCTAAAAGTTCAAAATTATGTTTTATTCGATAAATCGCAGTACATGACTAAAAACCAGTTAAGGACCCTTTTTGATACGTATGGAAAATTTCATGCCCTTTCTTTTGCATTTAAAGACCAAAATATGGAAAAGTATCTAGAATTGACTGGAAGTTTAAAAGATGTCTTTACTGAATATACTAAATGATTCAAGGGAGTTAAGTTGCTTTTAACCCAGCTTATAATGCAGTTAAGAGGATTAATATGGAAATTGCTGAAAAACTTAGGCCATATGCAGAGAACTTAGACGAATTATTAAATAATGCTATGACATATAAAGGAAAATATTCTGCACTTACTCATGGAGATTGTTGGTCAAATAATATGCTTTTTAAGTACGATGTAAGTTATTAACTACCAGTAAAGTATAAGTTTAACAATTACTGACAGTAGATGGAAATGCAAATTATTTTAATGTTTCAAAAAGTATTGGTGTAATTTTCGGTTAAAATTTATTTTTTGTAAAAAATCAAAACTACATAGAATTTTACATTATGGTTATAAGTTTTACCTGATGGCAAAAATTATTAGTTTTAAAGGTAAAAACAAGTTTTTTACCTGTCATAGACGGTTGGCAGTTTTAGGTAGAAATATAGAATTTGCATCTTCAATCTCAGTTTTTAATAATTTGACTATTTGTGTTAACTGTTTCTTTAAGCACAGTTTAAATTATTTTAACTTTTAAAAGAGTAAGACGATGTTAATACATTTTGCAATATTATTATTATTTTGTTATTTTTTTAATAACATTAGGTAAAAAGCGATAATTCTAAAGCTAGCTATACTTTTTTTGTTGTAAGTAAAACATTGTCACATTTTGGTATAAAATAAAATTTCACGGTAATTCGCTCCCGAGTCACTTTTGATTTTTTAAATTTTTGACCACTCTGTATATGCAATCTTAAATTAGAATAATACAAAAGGGTTTTGACAAAACTTTTTTTAAAGTGATTACGTTAACAAGAAAGGAAACTACAGAGCTAGAAAAAATTAGGTTAAAGGCCAAGTTTAAGCACATTCTTATTAAGTGATGAGCTATGCCATTCTGCCCAATAGATTTTTGTTACTAACAGAAGAAAGGATTTGCTTAATGTGCTTAATCCCAAATAGGACCTTTCAGAGGAACAGAAGCAACTATTAAAAGCGGTAAATTAATGGAAGGGTAGAAGGTAGAATTGGCAGCAAATACTTTAGCGAAGAATTCAGCTTTTTTGTTTTGGGTGAAAAAATAGTAGTATAAAAGTTTTTTTTTTTATGGGAAGTCACGAAGGTTTATGCCTAAGTACAACGTATGGGTGCTTAAGTTGGTAAGGAGTTTGTTACAGGACTTAAAAATTTGGAGATTAGGAGGAGAAGGAAAAACTTCGCGGGCAGCAGGTTCCATAGTCTTGACACTCAGGGGTGAAGGGACAAGAAAGCGGGTTCGGGGCCTCTCGAACTGAACTGTAAAAAGGATGCATAAAATGGCAAACGTGTTGCTTTTGGAGCTGCCAGAGAAGGAACTATACTGGCAAACTTCTCTGAGCAGGAGCCGTGAAAATACCTATAGAAGAGCGAAGATCTCCTACAGCTCGACGGTGGGCAAGAAGAGGAAGCCTTTCTGTGAGCGTTGGATCATTAATAAGACGAATGGCTTTTTTTTGAATGGGAGAATGCTAAGTGTTGTAGACGCCATTCCCCAGACATGAGAACAATATTGTAAAAGGGTCTGATTTGGGTACATACAGAGTGTCAGATTGGAAGAAGAGAAATATTTTCTGGCTCGAAGGAGGAATCCAAGCTTTTTTGAAGCTGCCGAGGCTATGGATGTAATGTGTTTGTGCCAGTCGAGGTTATTCTTCAAAGTAACGCCGACAAGATTAAACGACTCTTTGTTCTGTAGAACTTGGTCGCTTGTATGTAAGGGGTGAGCATTGGAAGACTTTTTTCGCGACAGCGACAGTTTGATAGATGTATTTGCAGAGGACCCAAAAGTTTTGGTGCCATTTGAGCAAAAAGTGACTACATTTATTACGGTTGTTAAAATAATCTATGAGTTAAAATGTGTCCTCGCCCGCATGTCCGCTAAGTATTAGTATTGTTTTGATGGAGTAAAATGGTCATTAGCATTCGGAAACCGAGAAGAAAGGGTAAAAGAAATTTGTTATTTGTATCATTATAACAAATTATTAACAAAAATACTTTGTTAATTCATTACGTTGAATTCGTATTAAATTTTGGCAAATAAACAACCAACCCTCTAGGCTATTTCATTTCCAAAATAGTGTTTTAACTTTAACATTAATTTTGTATCATAAGAACTACCGTATACCTACTACTCAAACTACTAATATTACAATATATGAGGGTACGCCACTGGTAAAACCCAAATCCCTTTTGCATACAGTTAGTTGTCTTGTTTCTGTATATACAGTGGGCTCGTGGGTTAAAAGTAAGGGTTGTTCTATGGTTCTTTAAAAAATAAATAAAAAACCCACAATAAACTTAATGTAAATAAATAGACATACAAAAACAGTAATAAAATTTTTAAGTAGCTACATATGTTACACAATAACCAAAATAACAAATTATATTTCCCATAAATCGTAAATCAGCCTTTAATTGAAAGGGAACCGCATACTACTCGTAATGAATCAATTGGGTTTGCAACGATTGAAACCATCGCATCGGCATCGGCTTCTAGATGCGACGCGACGCAGCGAGATTAAATAATGATATTTTCAAAGCGTCAAGTTTTTAATAATTTGGCTGTATTTCAGATAATATTAATAAAAAATAAATAAGATGTTCGAAAATTTTAAAACTGTAACTATGTAATGATTAATATATATATTTTTAAAATGTTATTTTAAACCTTTTTGGGGGTTGCGCAAACCTGCAAACCTAAGGAGGAGCCGCCACTGGTAGTATACATTAAGACCTGTTGCACTTTTGTTGGTATGCATATTTAAAAGATTTAATTTTTTAGATATTTAATTTTTAAGTATTTTGATATTTTACAACATGAATATCTTATTGCACAAAAATCTAAAAATTTTCTTTCGCATTCGCCATAAATAACGAATATAGCTATTCGAACCATCGACAAGTACCCTCTTTCGGTCTTTCGTTCGTTGTTCAGTTCAAAGAGAATCCTGCCATGAGTCGGTTGTAGTTTGTCTTAAGAATTAAAGGAATCCATAAATGCCAGATGGGACCGCTTTAGAGCTGGTCCCAGTGTACAAATTCAGTGCGTACACAGAATTGATTGACCCTCACGAAGATCACCTGAGACAAACTCAAAAAAATTCCCAAAAGATTCAAACATCGATTAACGTTTCTACTACTGTGTTAACATAAAGCTAAAAAAATCCTAGATTTTAAATAATAACTTAAGTTAAATTAATTAAATTTTGTTAAAAAATGTAAAGATATTGTAAAAAGTTTTTTTTTTGAAAATGTATGACTTACTTTTACCTGCCACAGCCACAAAAATATAGAACATACTATCTACAATGATGCTATACAAGGTTTGTTTTTATTAAAAATATAATAGCATACATTTCATAACAATAAAAAATAGGATAAAATAAATCTAGCATCTTATATAGCAAAAGATAATTTTTCAAAAAGAAACTTAAAAATTTAAATAATATTCTGTAAAGCCTTACTCTTATTATATTTAAGTTGGTTACATATGCTTAAGGCTGAGGTGGATTGCAGGTAATCTTAATATCAATCTAAACGATAAATCAATGGTAAAATTACCTGTCATGAAAAATTAAATTATTTTTCTTAACATTTTGTTGATAATTTCAATTAAAATCATATTACTTCTATCTTTTCGTATCATAATATGAAATTTGGTGAAAATGTACATGGGCTTGTTCTGATACAAAAGAAGAACTTACTTTTACTTTTTTAAGTAAAAGGTAAAAATCGATTATAGGTGATTAAAAACAAGATTTTTTTTTATAAATATGCCAGGCATACTTTTAGGGTTA
>JAHBCN010020872.1:0-14719 GCA_019359885.1 Listronotus oregonensis | reverse complement strand
AATTTTAGCCATATAAAATTTACAAAAATGATTCTAATTTTGTAAACTTGGGGGTTTCAATTTTTTTAAAAAAATATTCTGAAATATTTTCAATTTAAAAAATTTTTTTATTTTTAAAAAAAAGAAAATTTTTTTGCAGTACAAAGTTTGTACAAATACTTTATAAACATTTACGATATACAAGGTGGTTCAATAAGGGCCCAAAGCTTGATATCTCAAACCCCTTCTGATGGTAAAAAACTAACCCCCAACAAAATTAAAAAAAAAAAGGCGGAACATGTTAAACTTATTTGTTTTTTCCAAATTTTTCCCCTAAAAATCACTGCCATTAAAAAACCCTTTTTTTGGTTTTTTTAACCCCAAAAAAAAAAAAATTTATGGCGAAAAATTTTTTAAAAAAAAATCCCCTTAAATCATTATGCTAAAAATTTTTGAACAGTCAAAAAAGAAACAATGTTAACGTTAAAAAAAATATTTTTTTTTGGGTTTTTTTGCCACTGTGACATCAATATTATTAATTTTTGGCATTGTTTTGATTTTTAAAAAATCTCTTAAAAAAAAGGTCCCCTATATGACATGGAAAATATATTTTTTATTAATCCCTTTTTTAACATTTATTTCTTTTTTTTTAAGAAGAAACCCCTGGTGGTACCACTTTTTATAGTGTGAAACAAAAAAAATTTTTTTTTTTTTTGGTTTTTGGATCAAACTAAATTATTATTTTATTAAAGAAATCTGTTACTCATTAAATAATTCCTTTTTTTGGCGGTTGTTTACGACACATTTTTGTCATGTCTATATGGAAATACCTCTTTTTTTAATTTAAAATTTATTATTTAAAAAAAAAAGTCGCGAAGTAAAAGACCCCTGCAGGTTGTTCTTAGTCTTGCGTAGTCTTGCACTCCGGGGTTTTTGTCTTGGTCTTGCATACTCCGGTCTTGGTCTTGGTCTTGAAACCCCGAAAAAGGGGTTTTTGGTCTTGGTCTCGGTTTGGTCTTGCTAAAACCCCAAGAGCCCCCCCCTTCCCCCACTATGCGACGTTATTTGGGAACGATAAGCGAATTAATTAACTTGGGAGTTAAAACTTTTAAAAGTTATTAGTTTTTTTTGTTGGTTAGCGGCGGGCACGGGAACGCCAGGACAGATGCAAAAATTCCCCGGTTCCTCCCCCCCGAAAAAAAAGCGCATTAAAAAAAGGTTTTTTTTAGTTTCCCAGTAGATGGACTACAGAAAGGATTAAAAACCCGTATTTCTGTATACGATTTGGTTTTAAATTAAAAAATTTGAAAATTATGACAATTAATAATATGTAAAATGGTATATTTATTTTTAAAAAAAACATTTAAATAAATTATTTAAAAAAAAATAAGGAAATTTCCCCAACCAAAAACACTTTTAAAAAAACATAGATTGAATAAAAAAAACTTAATAAAAAAAAAAATTAAGGTTAGTTTTTTTGGTTTTGGTTAAAAAGAATTTTTTTAAAAAAACTTCTTTCCCCAAATAACATTTTTTAAACCCCATTTTCGAAAAAAAACCCCCCCAGTAACACAAAATTAAAAAAACCGTTTTCCCCCATCTTTTTCGCTCTACTGACAGTAGCAAACGCAACTGAACTAAGTCATGAAACATTTTCATGGGCTCCCCCAATATTAGAACTTTTTTTTCTTACAAATTTAATAAATATATAGGTACCGTTTTATAAATATATATATATATATATATATATATATATATATATATATATATATATATATATTATATATATATATATATATATATATATATATATATATATATATATATATATATATATATATATATATATATATAATATATATATATATATATATAACTTAAAGAAAAAGGCAGACGTGATAAAAAGGATGTTTTAAAAATAAATATACAACTCCATTCTACAAAATGTTTAAACATTGTATCATTCTAAAATTCATTGTGATCCGGCAACCTATATTTAAAATAAACATACATATGTAAATTAGTGTTTTGTCGACACTAGACACTGATAACAATCAATTAATGGACACACAAAAGAACTTATTGAATTTTAAATTTAAACTCAGACTGGTATTTGAACTTTTTAACCCTTATTTAAATAACTTACCATAAAAAAAATATTACACATTTTTTAAAATAAATATGCTGGCTGGTCAATTATTTTTGCATATTTAAAATACTATTATTTTTAAAAATTTTCTATAAAAACAACGTAAATTAAAAGAATTTAAGAATTTTGGTCTCCTTATTTAATATTTTACTTATCTTGTTCCTTTGCCAATACCTGCAGCTGCCTAATTTACCCATACAATAAAAAATTAGTAAAAAAAATATATAAAAAATACTTTTGTTAATAACTAAATTCCATTTTTTTTTATCTCGCGACAATCCACGATCTTGGGTGTCTTAAGTAAAGTAACACAGGACTTTAAGATTTTTCAAGAAAACTCATTATCTCTGCACGCAGCAGATGTTACATTCTGGATATTTAAATATGAAGGGACGAACAAAGTAAGAGGATCGGTGGATTTCCAGATGGACGATGGTAAAGGAATGCAGGAGAGCGGCCGTTCTTGTTGCTCTATACTCTATAATAAAAATGTGGATAATGAATGAAATTGTAAAGGACGTCAAAGTCACCCGCTGACCCTTAGAAAAGAGAGTTTGGCCGTTATTTTCCAGACTATCATACTGAAGAAACAAAAGCAATTCAGAAAATGATTATTATTTTTTTAATTTTGTCCAAAGCATAGGTACTAACTAGGTGCCTATGTTAATCAATTTTTTCCCAGTTTTATTATAAATATCCAAGTACCATAATATGTAATAACTGCATTTAATGCATGGCAATGGCAAATTTTTTTGGAGCCGTAAAAATACCTTTAAAAGAGCGACAGGTCTCTTAAATACATTTCTTTGATGGATAAGAGGAGAAATGTTTCTTGTAAGAGTGAAATCAGAATAGGGCGCACGACTTTTTTTAAAATGGAATCAAGAGTCCCTGAAGTTGTTGAAAACGTTATTCTCCAGACATGGGAACAATACCTCAAGCGGGATCTAATTTGGGATACATGCAAAGTATAGAGATTAGAATGGAAGAAACATTTTTTGGCTCAAACAAGAAATCCGTAGCTTTTACACCGATGCCTTGGCTGCCGATTAACATTGTTTTCAAAATTAATGTTCATAAGGTCAACAGACTTTTTGTGGTGCAGAACTTGTCTGCTTATATGCAGAGGATGAGTACTGGCAGACTTTTCGCACAGTAAACATAATTGTGTTTTTAAATACTGAACAATTTTTTCTGGTGCCTTATTTTAATATTCATTAAAAGTCCTGTAAAAAGATATCTGTATTACCCTCCGCTTGTTTTCCAAGCAGGCTTAGAAACAACAAAATGATTTTTTTAGCAAAATTATAAATAAAATTGATCGTGGTAAAGATAAGATCACTTATGCGAAAAAAAAACAGTTGGTGAAAGGTAAAAAAGTAACCGCATACAACTAATATCCAGGCGCGAACGGTAGGCCAAGTTTTGGCCTACCACACGAATTTGTGTATTTTAAACGAAATGTTTTAGCCTACTTTTTCCCTTATCGTAACTTCGGTCTTGTTCCACATAAAGGTATAAAATTTTTGTAGTAAATTCACATAAGTATTTTAATTACCAATGAAAAAGTTATGTCAAGTAATCTCTGAAATATTCGACTTTGAAAATCGCCTGTTTTACTACTGACTGACTGACTGATTGACTCAGTGATTCATTAAAATTATGGGGCACTTCCAAAGGGAGTAGAAACTTGAAATTTGGTATGTAAGTAGGTTTTAGAACATATAAATTGTTTACTCGGAACGCTATGAACAGGGCTATAGTACCAATTTACCAATCTACCGGTTTATTTTCGCGACAAGCGGTAACGTAGGGAAGGTGTTCTGTCGTCAGTATTACGTCATTACTTTGTACCCAGTATCTACAGGGAATCGCCACTAGTCAGAAGGAGCGTTAATAATGGTTATGTCAAATTTAAATTTAAAATAATGGAGGATTCGCGGCTTTTCTATTGTTTTGGTTCTGTGATTTTTTTTTTTTTTGCTATGGTTTAACAACTATTTGGATTGCAGATTTTTTGGTTTATTAGTTAATTCCTAAATGGATGAATCAATACAATTATATTACAATCATAAAGGAAAAATTTACTTATTATAGTTGACTCAGAAACAGCTAATATCTTATTAAATGAAAATTTTGGTTATATTATCTTTTCGACTTATTTCTTAACTCTCCAAAGACCTTGCATTTAAATTTAAAGTTAAAAGTGTATTAAACCATTAGTAGTAAGCTGACATACGTAAACCGTTTCGTTTTTGCGAGGATAGGCGGGTTAAAGACGGTTAGAATGGTGAGGGAAAGAACTGCTATCAACCAGTAGTTAAAAACGGTAAGTCGCGAAAATATCCTTATAATATACTCTAAATTTAACATTTTAAATTTAAGTTAGATATCTCCATTATATCGAATATCTATATCTACGAAGTAAATCGTAATTTATCATTACATTTGTAAATCAGTCGTCATATCAATAATACACTTTGCTTTTACTTTTACTATAACGATAAATAGTCCAGTCGTTAGAGGCAAAAACACCCCTCTACCTCTAACCGAGTCCAAAGTTAATGAAATTTGGTACAGATGTAGTGTTTGGTACTCGGAAACCGAAAATACCAAAATCCTTGCCCAGGGGTGTCGGAAAGGGGGTGAAAACCAGGCTTAAACATGGAAAAATGTGTAATTTCCTTAAAAAGCAGAAATAACGGGAAAAGGAACCTTATCCCCCTGCAGTGGACTTTACAAGTGCGATAAAGGAACAACATGATGTATCCCTGAGTTGTGACCAGGCTCGTAGCTAGTGAGGAGGCAGGGAGCGCCGATACGTACGGCGCTGCTTGTATTTCATAGATTTTTGAGATCTCAAGTTGAAATTCTATTCTTTTTTTTGGTAGCTGATCTCGATTTTCGAGTTCATACAACCTGGGAAGTTGATGGTCAATTGTTATTAACAATTTTATGTTGCAAATTGGTCCATTTGGGGCTCAAAGTTAGCCCGATATAGATAAGCAAAAAGTAACTTGCAATTGCGATCTTCCGGCTCACAGCTTGTAGTAATGAAGAATTCATACCTTTTTAAACAATTAAACAATTATACATTGTTTCAACAAAAGATGAGATAAAACCATGCAAATATATTCCTTATAGGTTTTCGCAGTCGCTGAGCATAATTTTTATATGTATAAACTAATGTTAGAATTATTTAATTACAAAAATTAAAATAAATAGATTTGAAGAGTATTGTAAAGATTAATAACATTTAAAATAATTATTTACTTAATAAAAGGCATGGAGACAATCGAACCCAGAACCTTCGGGTTAAAAGTTTCGAACGCTGCTGCCTGAGCCACGCAGCGGTTCAACAGCGATATTACATTTTAAGTATATATATACAGTATGTCCACGGATAAGGTGTTGAAGAGAGAAAACTTTTTTATTTTTGATTTTATCGAAAAAAGCTACTCTTGATAAAAAATTTTGCTACTTCTAAAAATAAGATTGGGATAGAAACATTTAACATATTTTATACGGGTGTTCAGAAAATTAAAAAAACTTAAAATGATACAAGAGTAAAGTGCATTTATTCGAGAAGATATGGAAATAAGTCACTAGGAAAAGTTGTTCAAAATTAAAGGCAGTCTCTAATACCAATTTTTCGAAAAAATCGGCCTACTTTTATTTATTTGTGATTAAATTTATTTTAATATCGTGGCATTTATTGGAGTGTACGATAAACAATTTGTTTTCAATCGGCCCCATAAGAAAAATCCATTATAGTTAAATCTGGACTCTGGAGGCCACTGGACTGGTCCTTGTCTCCCAATTTGGAATTAGTAAATTGATATTAAAATAATGTTCATCACGATTAATAAAAGCAGGCCATTTGTCGAAAATTGGTATAAGGAACTATCCTTTACTTTTGAACAACTTTTCCTAGTAACTTATTTCCATATCTTCTCAAATAAATTCCTTTACTCTTGAACCATTTAAGTTTTCTCAATTTTTTGAATACCGCCATAAAATTTGTTAAATGTTTCTATCCCAATCTTACTCTAAGAAGTGGCAAAGTTTTTATTCAAGAGTAGCTTCTTTTAAAAAAAATTAAAAATAAAGAGTTTTCTATTCAACACTTTTCGTGGACATACTGGTATGTCCACGGAAAAGGTATTAATAGGAAAACTTCTTAATTTTTAATTTTATCCAAAAAAGCTACTTGTGGGTAAAAATTTTGCTACCTCTTGATAAGATTGGGATAAGAAACATTTAACATATTTTATACGCGGTGTTCAGAAAATTGAAAAAAATTTAAATGGTATACAGTAAAGTGAATTTATTTGAGAAGATATGGAAATGAGTTACTGAGGAAAAGTTGTTCAAAAGTAAGGATGTTCTATAAATTTTCAAAAATCGATCTTTATTAATCTGTGATGAACATTATTTTAATATCAATTTACTAATTCCAATTGAGACAGGACCAGTCCGTGCCTCCTAGGAATTTAACTATAATGGATTTTTCTTAGGGGGCCCGTTAAAACAAATTGTTTATCTACACTCTAATAAATGCCGATATTAAAAAAATTTAATCACAAATAAATAAAAAGTAGGATTTTTCGAAAATTGGTATTAGGATGCAATTTTGAACAACTTTTCATGACTTATTTCCATATCTTCTCGAATAAATCACTTTATCTTTATATTTTAAGTTTTTTAATTTTCTGAACACCCCATAAAATATGTTAAATTTTCTACCCAACTTATTTTTAAAGTAGAAAAATTTTTCAGAGTACTTTTTCGATAAAATAGAAAAAAAAAGTTTCTCTCTTCAACACCTATCGTGACTACTTATATATATATATATATGCTATACAAAAAAATTTAATTTTTTTGTCAATTTTTCTCAATAGCGCCTTAATTTTTTTAATATTGTAATATACGTACTAAGAGCATTCTATAGCCACAAAAAAAGGCCAAATCGCCGACTCCAAGGCCGTGTCGTCTCCTTGTAGGTATACAATGCAAATAAACAACTTCATTTACTCACCATCAGATTGTCCTAGCAGATAAACTCTTTACTTGTGGCTCTGTAAAGTTTTCACCTCTGTATACTTTTTGTCATTCCGTGACAACTTTAATCAGTGACAGTATAGTAAAAATAAGTTTTTCGTAAACTCACCAGAGGGCTCAAGAAAGCTACGCAAATGTGCTTTTTTTAAGATTTACCCGATATTCAAGTTGAAATAACTGTTCTAGGAGCATCCCTGGGAAATTAAAGTACATGCATTTTAAAGCTGGGTCCTTGCTCCTTCTGAAAAGTATAGGAAACTTTCAGACCACTCTGGCCGATATTCCGTGTCATTTTCGTGATGATACGATTTCTTACATATTATTGTTCTACCTCGAATTATTTGAATTTCTTGAGTATATTGAAAAATGTTGACATATTTTCCTAAAGATCTAACCCTCCCCTTTAAAATAATACTGTTAACATGGTGCTTATAATGCGTACAATGCTCGAAATCTGATTTGTTAATTAACAGGATGAGAGGGTCAAAAAAATTCACAAGTTGCAAAGCTCATAACACAAAGAAAAAATAAATCCTATCTAGCCAAAAAGTAGAAATAAGAAACACATAACTCGAAAAATATATCTGACCCTTAAGTTGCTATAATTTTCTCGCTTTTTCGCGAGTCTTTAGGGATGAAAATTTTTCAAACTTGGAACAAAAATATTTATGATGTGTGAATAGTCATTTCTAACGTAAAATTTTCCGTTCTTTCGAATGTCAGTGTTATTTTTAAGAAAAAACTATCCATTCATGAATAAAAATGCGTTCAAAAGTTTAGGAGGTAGTTTCACCCTCTTTCCGACACTTCTCAGCAAGGATTCGGTTATTTTTTGATTTTTCGCCTTAAAATCTACTAGTATGCCAAACTTCATCAACTTTGGTGTCGGTTAGAGGAAAAAACCTCTAACGACTGGAGTAAAAAATATTAATATAGTTATTTTTGTAGCAAGTACCTAAATCAAGTTTTTTGGGAAGAATCGGTGCTGTTTTCATCCAGAATAGCAAATGAGTTCTAAAAAACTGATTTGGGTATGTAAGGCGGGAACAGACTAAGCAAACATTGTTGAGCAACAGTTGATCAACTTGTGAGTTCGCTCAATTTATACGTGTTGCTCAACAGTTGCGCAAGTGTTGACAAACTGTTGCATGATGTTCGCTCCCGAGGCGGTACATCAAAGGAAATGTTGACCAACAGTGCGTCAACAGTTTCGCCGGTGTATACGTGTGCAGACTTGTCAATATACATTTAGTTTAATTCAGGCATTCAGAGCGGTACATCGGCAGAGTTACTTTCATTTTATTTGAAAATGTCGGATTGGTCAGAAGACCAAGTTCTACATTTGATAGAGCTTATAAGGGAACATTCAAATATATGGAATCCCGAAAATGAAGCATAAAAACAAAAATAAACGAACTGACGCATTTAATATTATAGCTACCGTTCTAGAACTATCCCGAGAAGAAATTGGAGGAAATGGAAAGTTCTGGAAACCCAGTTTGAGCGGGAATGTGCAAAAAGTGTCACAAAATCTGGCCAAGGAACAAATGAATTATACGTGTCCCGTTGGTTTGGATATAAACATTTAATGTTTTTAAAAGACAAGAATACACCAAAGCATACAAAGATACTCAAGAACAAGTAAGTAAACTTTTTTATTTATACATATTATTTTATTCCATTCTATCTTGCCAAGGCACTCTTCCGTGGCCTGAAAAATAATGTGCAAATTGTTCTCGAACTTCCTGTGCTACTCTGGTTGATTTTCTACCAATTCTATTTAAATTCATAAATGTAGATGAAGGTTCTGGTTCGTTTCGCCAAGATCCATGAACCAAAATGCCCGTTGAAACATCTTCACTGTCATAGGTTCCAGGTGGAGCATAACAGTCCATGATTGTTTTTATTATTTTGTAAAAATTATGTAAGTAGCAACATGTAAGAACAATTGTTTCAGCAGTAGTAGGTTGCAAAAGCAAGGGCTTTCGCAAAACTCGAAACACAGCCGACATAACGCCAAAGTATTTTCCACTACTCGTCTTGCTCGCGATAATCTGTAATTAAATGAGCGTTGGAACGTCCCCTTCACATGTTCGCCGGATATGGTTTCATCAGGTTCTTCTGTAGAGGGAAACGCATCGTCGCAAACAAATACAAAAGGTGCTGTTCCGTTTTGCTGTCCTGGCAGGAGTTTTCAGGTGGTAAATTTAAAGTCCCATCATTTAGTTTTCTTGCGAAAAGTGTATTTTTATAAACACCACCATCTGAAATTCGTCCTTGACATCCCACGTTTGCGTATAAAAATCGATACTTTGCATCTACTCTGCCATAAGACAATACTGAAAGTGCCCTTGTAATTATAATATTCGCTTCCACTTCGAAAGGGGCATTGTAGTACAACGTGTTTACCGTCAATGGCGCCTAAGCATTGAGGAAAATTCCATAAGTTTTCATAGTCATCGGAAATTTTGGCCATTCTTCAGGTGAATCTGTGTAACTGAAAAAAACACATTATTTAAAAAGATATATCCAACTAAGGCCACAATTGTTCATTATGTGCTCTATGACCTCCCAACATCTATATCTGTACTCTGCATATCATTATTATACCCATACTATAGGCATGTATACTTTGTTTCAGGACTTAGAAAACACGCAATAAAGGATTCATCAGATACCATCCTTACTGAAGGTTCCTCAAGCATTCTTCAATTACAGCAAGCAGAAACACCCCATGATATAGTGAAGCAGTTGGCAACAATAAGAAAGGAAAGTTCTGGAAAGCAGTTAAACCCATCGGATCCTCATGATATTGGAATAGAATCTGAACCGTCACAACGAGACACCGTAAGGCAGTTAGTCCCAGCAGGAAAAAAAACCTCGGGAAAGCGTCCAAATATGTCTGATCCTCAAATGGATGAAGCTTTTAAACAATAAAAACACTTACGGAAAATCGAAAAGTAAGGGATAGCTTTGAAGTATATGGGGAATACGTGGCAAATAAATTAAGGAACGTATGATGCATTTGTTCGAGCTGATGTAGAACATAAAATTAATTGCGTTCTTCATGATGCTGATATGCGAATACTTTATAATTCACATGGGCAGTTTACTCCAAGAACAACGAATTTGCCACTACCAACTGTATCACCTGTCTCAAGTTCGCTCTCTTACGCACCAGCTCCATCTCCTTATTATGAGTACATCAACAAGCATTCAACATCCTCTGATCAAGATAGTCCAAATGAACATAGCTTTATTGACGCCCTAATTGGATCCCAAGCGGATAACTCTACAGACATTTCATAAAAACTATGTTACGTTCTTTAATATTATGTTTTTATTTGATTAAACAAGGAAAAAGAATTTGATTTTTTTTTTACCTGAATATGATCTGCCAATGCTTCTATAAGGGCTTCGCAAGTTTCAGGAACTATAGTACCAATAAGCTGTTTAGAAATTTGAAATAGATACATTAGACTGACATACGAATCTCCAGTGGCTAAAAATCTTAAAGTTATCATTAAATCTTCGTTTTCCGCATATCGGCTTCCCGAAAGTTTGTATTTTTGGCAATTTTAGGTCCAATCATAACGATGAGGACTTTCAAATGCGGTTGCATTAACACGAGTGAAGTTTTTGAACAGCATTTGGTCTTCCATTCTAAATTCTGGTAAAAGTTCCGTTTTTGTTTGCGAATATACTTTTTGCCACCACCGACGCTTTCTGCACTTACGCGATTTTTTAATTTTCACTAATAAAAAAGTTGCACCATGCGGATAAAGCATCGTCTTCGTCGCACATTTTGCTCGACTGAACGAACTTTTCAGCAACAAGGTTCGCCTATATTTTCCAACAATCATCGACGTTTGTTTGCCAACAGTTCATCAACTCTTGCTCAACAGTTGTTCAACTGTTGCTCAACAATGTTTGTTAGTCTGTTCCACCTTACAAACAATATTTTTTTATTTATGCTCCAAAAAATATTTAAACTTTTTATCATAAGTAATTAGTCGTTTGACAATGCCAGTCATTTTTTTTAATGTTAAAATTTAAAAAAATTAAGTGATTAATTAAAATAAGTTGCCATGACAACCTATTTGACCCAAGTTTAAAAAATTCATTTAACGGACTGAAATAAATCCGTAAAATAGCCTTTTTTGGATCGAATACAAAAAAATTTACCTAAATCATTCTAAAAACTGTGCATTGTTAAAGGTAAATTATTATATTTTTGTTATATCAGGACAATACTTTATTTGTAAAAAATAAATATTTTAATGTAAACGTTAACGAGCCAAGAGCTAAAACTTCTTGTTACATTCAAAAACTTATTAATTTTTTTTTTACTTAGTTTACTGAGGAGATACCTAAAATTTTACAGCAAACCTAAATACCATCTTTTGAAAAGTGGTCCATACAATATAAAAAAACAAAATCTGTGTAAATGTTAGCCTTTGCCTGTTTTATGTATGAAAGTTCCTATAACAAATAGTATTTTTTTGTTTTTTTTTTCCTTTTTAAAAAAAAAAAATGATTTAATCTAATTTTTAAGTCGCGATACTGACAGTAAGACTTTTGTATAAAGTGGAAAAACAAACAAAATATTTTTAATAAGTCCCTATAGCTGTATTTGATAAATTCATTGCTTCGGTCCCTATAAAGTAATTTTGTTAATCTTTTGGAACATAATTATTACTATTATGTTGTTTAAACAGACCAAAGGCGCTGTAAGATAAGCAGTTTTTCCAAAATCACGGTTTAATTATTTTGTAGTGACATTGTAGACGACTTAGTATGTTAATCGCAATTGTCCGAGTTGAATTTAGTAAACGCATTATTTTTAAACCTTAATTTTATTCTACAACCTGTATATCTTCGATTTCGATATTACCTAGGCAAAAAGTGTAGAAAAAGGCTTCGGCGGGCTGAACGCACCTTCCCTTTTGGAGCAGAGTAATGGGTGGTCAAAGAAAGAGGAGATATGTGTACCGTGTTGGGGTTAGTTTTGTTTTAGTTTAGAAGCAAAAACTCCACATTAATTACAACTTAACAAAAATTTAAATAAAAAACCTTTAATTTAATTTACAATAAATAACAAATTTTAACAACTTAAACGCGGAATAACTGTGCGTCTGCAAGGAAGACTTGGAGACGCAAGTCGCTAGTTGCAGATGTAACTTCGATAACCGCATTACAAAAACAATTTTTCGTGTATTTCAGGTGTGATTTTTAAGCAAATTTGCAGATTTTTTAGAGTTGCTACAGTCTGCAAGAGTGATATCTTAAAAAAGTTTACAGATTTTATTTTTTTCAAAAAAAAAATATAAAAGAAGGAAATATAGGTGTATATTAGTGACATTAGACCTTGATTTATTCGTTTCTTTCCATTAATTAAAGCAGTAAAATAAACCTTATGATTAATTTAATATTTAAAAAACACCAGAAAATTCACGAAGTTTAGGTATTTTTGTCAGGATACGGGTAAACTTTAAATTAAATATTGCTTTCTTTTTCATGCATATGCCAGGGAAAAAATAGATCATAATTCACTACATTAGAATAGCCCTTTTTCTAGGATGGCTTTGTCTTTTAAGGTAAACCAGCCCTGGTAAAACAGTTTTTTAAAAGTAAATGGCGGATTTGCAGATTCTTTTTGAAATAGGTGGTACCTCTTAAGAAGAGTTGCATCTGCAAGTCGGCCATATTTGCAGAACTACAAAGTTGCAGTTGTAGATATATTGTAATTCCGCTTTTAGTTTGTCACATCACCCAAAATATAGCCCTTATAGCTACAAATTTTACTAAACATTTTCTCATACAACTATGTCACGTGACCAACTGTATGGCGGGAAATTTAAATTAACTGACATCTAATCAGCATAAGTGGGTTGAATAAAAACTTCTTCTCGGACTTCCATTGTCTTTATTTAATTTTTCACAACGTTTCGAACAGTAAGTATCTTTGATCGTTTTCAAACCATTCCATGTATATATTAGCTACAATTGGAAGGCCATCATCCTGGGCGTAAAACCTATCTTTAACTTAAAAGTAGGAATTACGTAGACAGCACTCCAAAAGATCAACAACTCCATCACTCCATCCAACGGCAGTGTGGTTCTTTCTGCTAACGGTTGGTCAACAAATTTTCAGCTTAATCAGATTTTTTGAAATTGGTGAAAATTAAATTGATTAAGTTAAGTAAAGTTAAGATTTTGTTACATAGATACATAGAGATCAAGCCAATAAAAGCGCAGTAAAAAGAGAATTCGCCATGTATTTAACATGTTTTTTTTTAATTAAAGTAAAAATGAACCATTAAATTCACTCTAAAAGCTTAATCAAACTTAACTGCATTTGATTTAGGTATATTAAGATATATTTTTTGTTTTTTTTTGTAACAAAATATTTAATATTAAAATCGCAAAGACGTGGTTTTGAAGTTTTTGTTAATCAGTAGGTAACATTAATACGCAAATAGATTATGTTTAACTACCACCCATTGTTTAGGTAATGCTTAATTTTTTTATTATTAAATGTAAAAACATTGTTCTCTTTAAATATTTTCCTTTTTTTTTTTTTGGTAATATACTGAGGTTTTTAAAAGTTAGTTTTAAATTATTTGTTCTGGTTGTCAAAAAACACAAAATGGGTCTGGAATTTAGTTTAAGCTTTTTAGGTAAATAAAATAATACATTTTGATTGAATATTTTTAAAAATTGGTGGATTTACGTTCATGCATTTGAAGTTCAAATTGAATTTTAAACAAGTTTTATATGAGTTTTATTGGTATTTTCTTATCTAACTAAAAACAGATTTTAAAGTTATTGGACATGCAGAGACGATTTCCAAAAAAATGCGGATTTTTTTCCAAAAAAAAAACCATGTAATGCGATCTTAGTGCCGGTCACTGTATATTTTCTTAAAAACAATTATATAGCGTAATTACGATACAAATATGTTTTTAAATTTTAAATATGAAACAATATTAGTTTTTAATATACATAAGTGACCAATTGTTCATTTAAAAGTCAAAAGAAATGGCGAAGGTTGTAAAGAAAGGCCTAATTTTCTTTACATTTTATTGTAACGGACTAAAAGGAACGTTACAATGCATCCGTATTATAAGCTATTTATCTTACAGCTTTTTATTTTTCTTTCCATCAAAGCTGTGAAAAGCAATAGCTGTCACTTCTTATTGAATCTGCTTTGTATCAATAAAAGTCTTTCTTGGCTTTTTCTTAGACCTTGTTATTGTGTAGAATAAATACTTTTAGTTTAGAGAGGTATCGTAAAGGGTTAATACTGTAAATAAAGCGTCGTGGAGTTTCATAAATAAATATTTAGGAAGGTTTAAAAAAATTGCTAGAAATTATTTTTTTTAAGTCTTTAACTCTACTACTAACTATAATTAGGTTTCCTAGTTTATCCTCATCGTTTTTTGAATAGCTAGTATATTTTTCTTGAGTTTTTCGGTCATAAATAAAAAAAATTAAAAAAAAAGCTTTTTTTGACGTTTCGTTATTTAG
>JAHBCN010020871.1:0-14639 GCA_019359885.1 Listronotus oregonensis | reverse complement strand
CGTTGCCGAACTTAACAAAAATGAATTAGAAGTTTCTTAATAGTTTAAAAGTTCACTGGCGTAAACACTTGTTATGGCTTAAAAGCCTACAATTTTTTTTAAAACATAGTCGGAATTTTCTCTAATATTAGCTACTCGATTAGCCATTACTAAATGGTAGAGTAAACTACTGATAAACCACCCAATTAAAAAAAAAACATTTAGAAACTTTGTACTATATTATTATTTTGCTTCTATTTGATAAACAATCCAAATAAAAATTCAGTTTATCTCTTCCTTTGAAAACAGACTGAACTGCATCTACAATTTATTTCATAATTAATTTTCTAATAATTCTATTATTATTATTAATGTGTCAACTGTCTAATATCAGGGCCTCTAAAAATGGTAATTGTTTACAAGTGGGGTCAACCCTATTTTTGGCCATATCTAGGTGAAAAATTAACATTTTGTTTTTTTATTCTGCTTGTTTTTACGGCGCATTTATGATAAAAAAATGTAGTAAAAGGAAAAAATAAAGAATTCGATAGCTTTTATACCTTTAAAACTTAAAAAATATATTGGTTTTCATGTTTTCGGACAAAATTTCTACTTTATCTTTTTTTGATGTTTTAGATATATGTATATATATTTTTTTGAAAAATACATAAAAAACGAATGATTTGTAAAAACTAACAAGTAACCAAAACTCATTTTGATATTGATTTTTTTGTAATTCTTTGTTTTTAAACTTAGATTACGAAATAAAAATAACAATAAGCTTGAAGACAATAAGAACAAACGTTATTTAAGATTATTTGCGCAAAAACAACGATTTTTTGAACTTTCAAAGTTAATTTTTTAATTAAAATACTATAAACCCGCCGTAAAAAAAAATTAAAAAATATGATGATCCATAAATTAATCTATTTTTTATGGCCAAAAATAGGGTTGACCCCACTTGTAAATAATTGCCCTTAAAATTACAAAATATAATACATCACAGTGAATGCTTTAAGTTACAACTTTGATTATATTTATTCACTGGAAGTATTTTAAATATTCAATTTTTGCTATTTAAGTCCCCTAAAAAGTATTTTTCGACCGATCGGAAAATACCCATTTTCTGGAGAATTTTTGGCCAGAAAGTAACTTTTTCCAGGCTAGACCAGAAAGTGGTTATTAAGAACCAGACAAAATCTTTTGCCGGGCTCATTTGTCACTTTTCTAGACCCATTTGTTACTTTACAGATCAATGAAATGAAAAATAAGCTGCTTATTTACAGCACAGCTGTTATTGTTTATGGTTGTTACGGAAACGAACTTCGGTTGATTTTTTTTTATCTTTGGACAGACCACGAAGGCTGAGGCCTTAGTACTAATGTACTGTGGTTGTCTTAAATTATTTTTATTGTTATAATAAGTGTCAAATCCATGTCAAGCGGATATATAGACCTGTTTTCGATCATTAAAATATTATTTTTAAATAGTTTCGGTCGAAAGAAAAAATTGTATTGCATGACCGAAAAAAAAGTGTTTTAGGTCTCGCCAAGCTTCCAGGACTCGCCTACCGCTCGCCCTAGAAACTGCTTGGCTCAACCTGAAAACACTACTTTCCGGTCTTATTACATAAATTACTATTATGTAGGGAATGGAAGGTATCTCCCGAAACTAAATCCGGGCTTATTACCCCAATATTTGGGACAAATGGTAACTTTATCCTAAGGAAACGACTAATGCGGGATTTTCTAGACTTATGGCTTAAAAACCTGACCTTCAACATTGGAAATTTTTGTCAGTTTATCTATATATGTACATACATAAAAACTAAAGTGTAGTACAAAATGGTGTAATATACTTACTTTCCGATCCATATTTCCCTTTAATATTGCAAGAAAAAACTAAATCTACAACACAAAACACAATTGTTTTTAAAATATAGTAAGCTTATGTTCTAATACTAAAGCTAATAAATCTTTCTTTGTAAACTTGGCGTCGTTGTTAAAAAATGTAACAACCTCTATGCGGGGTACATTTAAGCAAACAAGGTCGATATCGCCTGTTTCCAAGAAGACCGGCACAACTCCTATATTGTCACATTTGAAATATTTGCTTTTAAAGTTTTTACAAAAATGTTTATAGTATTATTGTGATGTTTTCTTACAAATACATTGTTTTATACATACATACTACGTAGAGTATCTCTTAGGAGTTAGTAATCTATAGTTTTACATTATTTTCGCTTTAATTGTCCTCAAAAATTAGCAAAAACTAAAAAATGTGACGGTCTTCTAGGAAAAATAATATTATTGGTATAGGGATATTTGAAGAACAACTGACTTAAAAGATTTGAGAAAATGTCTTTTATTTTAAAAATAAAAACAACTAAATAATTATTTTTATAACATATTGGTTTTTGAAACGAAAAATCTGGCATTAGAAACAAAAATAACTTAACAAAACAAGTATCAGCTATCTGCAGAACTAAAAAAAAAACACACAAACTAATTAATGCTTGTTATTTTCAGTCTTAAAGGTTCTTATAGAATTCACCATAGTAACTAGGAATTATATTTTTCTCGACAAGAGATAGTATGCCCTTTTTTTTTGAATCAGAAATTCCTGTCTTCTCTTTATAAGCCCTGACAAAAGCAACCGTACTTATATCCGTATAATTTCTTCGTGAGGTAAAGCTCACAGTTAAAAAAGATTCTTGTTCATATGATAGCTTACAAAAAAAGGATCCGGGCTCATTCTTTCGCACCTCGAAAACTTTAATTTCGCCAGTTTTTACAATGTCGCCATCATTACTTTTGAATACATCCTTGAAACCACTTTTTTCGGCTAAGTTTTTCAAGTCAAAAAAGTCATTATGGCTTCTTTCTATCACTTTATAGGGCTGTCCTTTCTTTTTTGCTTCCCTTATTAAAGTGATATACTGATCGGGTACGTATATTGCGGAACTTTTTTTATATCTGGTAATTTTTTGCTCGATGACGGAATGCCCACTATCTACGTCATTTTGTGTGTGACCCCGAATCAAGTATTTGTGGGTTATTTTGTTGATGCTTTTTAATTTAGTAACTGCATAGGCATATAATGCGAAAAGGAATCTGTTCTTGTTTTGACCATAACAATTGTCCGTATAAAATATGACGTCAATTACCTCATTTTTCTTTAGTGCCTTTTCTTCTAATTGCTCTAAATAATTCCACACGCAGGAACCAATTTCATTGGCTCCCCTTTTAGCAGCGCCTTCATGCCAGATATAACATGAAACATCATTTGTGATTGCATTAGCAAATGTCAAGTTATAAATATTTAGTTTAGAAATATAATAATAGGAAGAAGCTTTTCCAATAGGACAGGGTAAAGCAGCTTGTAAGTCATAAGTAATGACATAACTTTTGGTTTCCTTATCCTTTTCTCTTTCTAACCGACTTAGATTTTTTTCTTTCAAATGAATATCATACCGCTCCTGAAGTGATTTTTTGCCCTCCTCTGGCGAGTTAGCATACTCAATGCATAGATCACATTGATCTTTTTTTGGGAAGAAAAATGCAATATTGAAGTTTCGCGTAAACACATCATAGTAGCTCCGATAAGAGCCAGGGCTTAAATGTTTAATCTTACATAGGTCCTGATAGTCCCTATAAAGGTCGGAAATGGTCTTTGAGCCTTCAATATATTCCTTTTTGGTGTTTGATCGCGTATAGTGACTTGGAACTCTTGGAATCGTTTTTATATGATTTTCAATTTCCCTTATAATCTGAGGATGAACTTTTCGATGACTAGCATGTTTGCCTCTCAATTCTTCTCCTATGATTCCACCAGTTTTGCAAACTTTTTGTTTTTCAAATACAGTTCTAACAGTCCTCGTAGTAATACCTAGTGTGGACATAAAAAAAAATTTACAAACTCTAGTTTTTTTCTCTTCAAAACGAAAATAATAAGCATGGTTTAAATCGCGATGTCTGTTAGGATTTGAGTATTTTGGATTTATAGGACTGACTGATGATGCAATAAATCCTCTTTGCCGGTTTAAGTCTTTTAGGTCCCAATATTCGTCAAAATTTTCTTTCGCGATTCTTCCAAATTTTATCTGTGCATTTAAGTCTGCATTTATCACTGCAGGGAGGTAACATTTTTTCAGGTCGTTCTACTAAGGCCTTTTGTTTGACTCCATCTTTTTTAGTTACCTTCATTGAAATATAACTCTGACCACTATTTCGTAATCGTTTAGCCACGTTTTTCTTCCAATCTGCACTATTTCTGATTCTTGTTCTGCCTCTTTTCTTAGGAGGATCTTCCACAGCAGTCAAATTAATTGGTGCAGAACTATTTTCTAAATCCGATTCTGATGAAGATGAAGACGGTATATAATCAGGATCGTCTGAGTGTGAAGAGCCCATTGGTTCTTCATCGCTTGAAGAGCTTCCTGATGAATTTTCGAAATTTTCGGGCAGAATATTTATAGCATCAGTCATTTTATTTATTCCGGCAGTACCAGGTTGTTCATCTACAAAAAAAACAATTCTGTCAGTTTACTTTAATTGACCTTTTTATAAGTAATTTTGCTAGCAAATTATACTTTATCACTTTAATTTACCTTGAGGGTTCAAAAGTTTTATCTTAGGAGATGTCGGTCTTCCATCATGTTCGTAGTCACGGCTTCTGTGATCTACGTTTTCAATTGCATGTAAAATATTTTCTTTATTGAAACAATTTGGGATATTTGTTTGTGGCAAATCTAGAATTGATGTGATTTTTGTCAAAAATCTTAATGGCGAAAAAATGTGTATAAATTAACTGACATTTTACTAAATTCAATATACTACGAAAGCGAAAGAAAAAATATGCCTTAATTTTATATACAAAAATTTGTATTTAGTTTATAACTCACCTTGCTGCGTTTCAAAATCTTGGTCATTTTCGCCCTCAAGCATAAACTGTTCTATTTTCCACATAGGCTGATCTACATTATGAACCTCGATATTTTTTTTACTTAATTTGAAAATAAAGGAAGACCTATTTTGTTTTTCCATTCTAAATAAAAATGTTGTATTTGTTAATGTAATTTCAAAGTTTTAAAATAATATTTATATTAAAATACACCGCCAAAAATCTGCACCTGTATTTTAACTAATTTTGTACAGCCAAAAAAAAAATCACAAAATTTTTATTATTTCCTTTAGTTTAACTTGCTTCAGCTTAAAAATCTAAATTGATCAAAACATATTTATTCTGGCCAATATATAATTTTACCTTCTACCTTGGAGGCTATTTATTTGAGATTATTAATCAGAAACTGCCATCCCTTGATTAACTAATGAATTTGTGATCATACTTTTGTTATTTATTTCTAACAAATATTATTCACTTATGGGGAAAGAGTGGCATAAGTCTCATTGTGACGGTTTTCTTTAAATTAAAATAGAAACTATTACTTACTTGTAAAGAAAGACTGGCACAAGTCTAATTATAACGGTTTTCTCCGAAATAAATCCACAGTAATGTTACGCTTTTTTAAATTGCGCTAGCACAAATCGAATTATGACTGTCTTTCACGAATAACAAATTTAATAAAACGACTCTTCTAGAGTTAAGACGGTTTTGCACGAAAACATCTAGTGTTGCTCGTACCAATGCCACGAAGCAACTAAATTGAGACGTTATTACCCGAATGAAGGTGAGAAAATACGAGATAGAACGATTCTCAGGGGTGGCGCTCCGCGGAAACTATTCGAATTACATTTATGCCGATTTTTATGGAAATAATATTACTTTTTTTAAGTTTAATGACGTTGAAAAGTCAAAATAGACATTTTTCGAGTTATGCCGGTCTTCTTGGAAACAGGCGATATGTTAACTTTTAACGAAACAGACATGACAAAAGTTACTTTTGAATAACGTTACAAAACGTGCTCAAGATGTTCTTTGCTTAGTGGGAATGTTTAATTAAGTAACCAAAAACCATTTAATGTACAGTTAAAAAATAATAATTAGTATAATAAAGATATCTTTAAAAGTCACTAAACTTATTAAGTTGGCGACTTTATCACTAGGAGGCGCACGATATTAAGTGTTTTAAAAAGGGCAAACTTTTTGTAAAAATGTCGATATTAAAGTAATCGATCACGGATTTGATTTACATTACTTAACGATTTTTCACGCCCTTCCTCATATTATTTTCTGTTAAACTTCTAGAGTGGGCGAAAATTTACTTTTATGCAAAAAAGCACTGACAAAGTGAAACATATTTTTTTAAATCTAGGCTGGTTAAATAAAAAAGATTTAGTTAAATAACTTCTTTTTTAGGTTTTGTAAAACTAAAACTGTAAAATATCCTATCGATTATTAATTAACAATATTAATAATTGTTTACCTAAAAGTTTTAGTATTTTTATATATAAAAGTAAATGTTGCGTCCACTCTTTTATTGAAGATGCCACTGAAAAAAAAAATATGGATGTAAAAAAATGTTGTGATAAATTTGATAATCATTTTTTTCGTCCACCCCGAAATAATACAATAGTTTCCAAGATACAACCAATGACAAGTGACTCCCTAATAAAAAAATACTTATATAAATTATAAGGAAAAATTTATCTGTAAAAACATCTGATGTCTACAACTCTCCTTTCATATTTCCCGTGTACAGACTATTTAATATGCAGAGCTTATTTTCTAAATCCACACAAAGTGTTACAGTTTATATATAGAAATGTTCATGTAATAATGTTTATCTTTCCTAATTTTCTTTATAAAGTCTAAAAAATTTCCTGATGTGTAAATATGAGTAGTGTTTTTTTAAAAATAAAATGCTCCAATGTTGGGTATAAAAATTGCCTACATAATTTATAAATGTTTATTAAAAATCAACTGTATGTACATGTATTTTTAATATCCATATTCTGTTCTATTTTTTCCTCCTAGTTGCACCTGAAAAAAGAAAACTTTGTAAAATATTTGCCCCAAAACTTTTAGGTACTGACATAATTGCTTCATTAATTAAAACTTTAATTTTATATCACTAGTTTGGCAAAAAAAGCTGTATTTGCAGATAGTGTCATAGATACTTTATTTTCCTAATATAAAGGATAAAAATCTTTAGTTGGCTTTAAATCTTACACTTTTTGATTAGTTGGTACTGACTGTATTGCATCTACAATTTGTTTATGGTCGTAATTGTGATTTTCATTTCTTGTTTTGTTTCTTTTTTTTTCTTTATAAATAAGATTGTTCAAGAATTTATATCTTAATTTTATTTTTTGTTAGGAATTTGTTCAGCATGTTCATGCTTTTTGGAGTTATGTAGGCTATTACCATAGCCATGGAGATGGGAGAGCATCTAAATTCTTTTTGAAGCATTGTATATAAGTCGAAGTTGTTTAATTTGTTTATTGGGCATTCTAAGAATATGTGATCTAAGTTTTCGATCTGGCCACATTCGCAGTTTGTTGAGTCTACTATTCCTATTTTGTATAGATGGTCTTTGTTCAGGCAGTGTCCAGTCCTCATTCTTATTATTGATGTTAAGTGTCTTCTATCTTTATAAGTCAGCTTTTGGAACCATCTTTTTTTTGGGAAGTAAGCTTGTATACATTTGTACCATTTACCTTTGTTTTGTGAAATTGTTTTCCATTTGGACTGAAATTCCTTATTGCAATTGTCTTTCATATAAGGTAGGATATGTTTTTTGTTTAATTTTAATGTCTTGGGTATATTTAGGTTTCTGCCTATTTCAGCCAATTTATCCGCAGTTTCGTTCCCCTTGATTCCTACATAGCTTGGTGTCCAGGCTAGCTTAATTTCTATATTTTGGTTTGCTTCTATGTGTTTTAGTTAGGATGGTTATATGGTCGTTATCTGGATCTAGAGTGCACTTGGTAATTTTGTCTAACGCGCTTGCAGAGTCTGTGAATATTATACTTTTTTTAAAATTCTTTCTTAATGCGTAATTTATTGCTTTATGAATTGCTAAAATTTATATGGTACATATATCGAGTTCCTTTTGTGCCTTTGAAGAAAAGTTGTATTTATTTTGTGGGCAGTGTATGCCGAATCCTGCTTTGTTATTTTTTTTTTAACCGTCTGTATATATAAAGGTGTAGTTTTGTCTGTAATATTTGTTTTTTCCAAGAAAGTGTTATGTGCATTATTATCCGTTTTATTTATATTTAGGTTTATGATATCTATCTGTTTGTTTTGGTAGCATAATTCAGTATTAAAGCATGGTAATATGTGTTCTCAATATAGTTGATTTACGTAAGGAGTTAAAGCTTGGTAAGCTTGTACCAAGTATGTTGAGTTTTCTCCTCTCCAGGCGTTTGCATTTTTGTTGTTTATGTTTTTTATTTTTTTAATTAAATTTATGAGTGGTTGATTTGTTAATTGTACGATATGCGATATAAATTTGGAGGCAAGCCATTTACTTCTGGTTTCCAGGTCAGTCATTGCCGCTTCTGCTAGCATCACATGTATGGGGGTAGATTTCATACATCCTCAAGCAATTCTAAGGGATTGATTTTGTATGATGTCCATTTTCTATTTGTTTTTTTTTTTGATAAATTGTCCATTAAGAAGGCACCAGAATCCGGGTGTGACCTGACTAAACCGCAATATGCCCTTAGTATTGTCTGTGGATCGGCTCCCCACCAAGTTCAAATCTTACACTTTTTGATTAGTTGGTACTGACTGTATTGCATCTACAATTTGTTTTGTTATTATTATTATTAATATTAATTTGTCAAGTGTCTAATATCAGGGCCTTTAAAAATTACAAAATATAATTTATCACAGTAAATACTTTAAGTTACAACTTTGATGAAATTAATTCAACCGAAGTATTTCATTTGTTAAAAATACCCAATTTATGCTATTAAGTCCCCTAAATAAGTTTTTTTTTGGGATCTTGGCCGATATCGGTATCGGCCGATATGTAAACCACGATATCGGCCTATATCAGTATCGGTCTAAAAAATATAAATTGCTTTATATTTCAGTTCTTAAGGAATTTTTAAAGGAAATTAAAACAGAAATACTAAATAAAAAACAAATCAAGTTTATTCTTATTCAAAATTTAGCAAAAAAGTCATTAAAAATGTAGAAGTAACACACTAAGTTAAACAAATTAATATTTAAAGTTAAGTTTCGGCAAGTTGTAATGTAACAAAATTAAGCTTTCTGCTCTTTTCGGAGTTAGACGATTTCTTACACTTTCATAAACATTTCCAGCTGAAGAAAATAGCTGTTCACTAGCAACACTACTTGGCGGCGGTGCTAAATATATTATTGCAACTTTGTACATCAATGGAAAAATGTCTTTTTTTTGCTCCCACCAAGTCAAAGGATCTTCATTTCTTGATATTTTTTCTAATTTCTTATACAATTCAATCTCATCATCAATTTTATTCATCATATCATCAGTACTTTTCTTATGACACTGATTTACTTGTCGTCATACCAGTAAGTTCATCAAAAGTATTCCAAAATAAACTAGAGAAATTGAGTCCGGGACATTTTCCTGAATCTGTTGGTTTACCTCGTGTGATTTTTTGGCGATTTTCGCTAAAGGAGCATCATTGTCGCTCACTTCAGATTCTCCGGAATTATCTTCCAGCAAGTCTGAATCTTGTCCATTAGTTTTTAAAAGTTCTTTTTTTAAATCTGTAAAGGTTCTTTGCGATAAATCATTGTCAAAGAAAGATGTCTTGAACCTTGGGTCCAATAAAGTAGCAAAAAGAAGGTTTCTATCAGTGAAGCAGGCTTTGCATCTCTTATTCAAGGAGTCTTTAAGCTCATTTTTGGTACTTTGCACCCCTGAAAAGTCAGCTCTTTCAGCTTTCTGGAGATAATTTAAGAGAGTTTTAAGGAAGGGTATTACTTCCGATATAGATGCACTGTTCTTACTAAAAATCTTCGTCATTTCTTCAAAAGGTTTTAATAGATTTAGTAAATTTTTTGCTAGTTCCCATTGGTGGTATGCTAGTGCCACATCTTTTAAAGCTGGATTGTCCATTATATATATATATATATATATATATATATATATTTAAATAATATATATATATATATATATATATATATAATAAAAAATTATAAATTAATAATATTTATTTAATATTATATATATATATATATATATATTATAATATATATATATATATATAATATATATATTATATAATATATATATATATATATATATATATTAAGAGCGTTTTTTTGTTCTATCAGACGTTCCAACATATAAAAACTTGAGTTCCATCGTGTTGGAACGTCCTGCACCAAAGCTTTCTCGGTCATATTAAGGGACTTTTGAATATTCTTCAGCCTATCACAAGCCAAAGAGGAGTGACTAAAATGAGTTACTATACGTCTTGCTTTTGCCAATAAATCTACAATTGATCGTTGACTTTCTATGGAGTCATGTATGGCTAATTGTATGGTATGTATGAAACAGGGTTGGCGTTTTAATGTAACCTCGTCAATGCCTTTTTTTATGTTGGCAGCATTATCAGCTAAAACCAAAAGAATTTGATTCTGATCTAACTCCCATATTGTCATTAATTCAGATAACATGTGTGAGATGTTTAAAGCTGTATGCGACCCAGGAAAATGCTTGCAGGCCAGTACAAATGAACATCTTTCAGTCGTTTTAAAATCTTTCCAATGTGCAGTAAAAGAAATAAATGGGTTGTTATTATGCTTGCAAGTCCATATATCTGTAGTTGCAAAAATTTTAATGTTTTCTTTCAAGGAAAGTGATAATTTTTCACCAATTTCCAAAGTACATTTTTTGTATATATCAGGAAGAATTCTATCTCTAAAATATTTATCTGAAGGAATATTGTAACAAGGAACCAATTTATTTAAAACCCGCTTAAAACCCACATCGTTCACAATACTGAAGGGCTGTATGTCTATAGCTATTAATTCTCCGATATAATAGTGGATCTTTTTAGATTTAGTGCTATCAATGTCCCATAACTGCATATTTTCAAAGGATTCAAAAATCTTTGGTTGTGTGGTTGAGCCTCCGCTTAAGCTTGCATATGAACAAGATGAACCAGGTTTTTCGTATGCTTCTGCATCTAAAAAACAGAACCTTTCAAAATACTGGGTGTTTCATAATTCATAAATTTAGTATCAGAGGTACAGTTTGGCTTCAGGGCTCAGGAGTAAAAGCACTCACTTAACGCAAAAACAAAAACAGAAATTTAATAACTTGTCGATATTGCAGCCAAAATTACTAATTTCTAAAACAAATTTATTATATACTTACTGCCATCAACATTTTTTTCTTTTGACTCCTCACTTAATTTTTCAATGTGAAACTTCGCCATATGATGCTTTAAATTGGTATTTGCTGTTTTGCCTTTACCTCCCAGAGAAACAACAGCATTACATAATTTACAGGTGGCATTTGCTTTTATTGTAGAGGCATTAACTTCGTTCTTGGAAAAATAGTTCCAGTAAATACTTTTACCACTAGTTATGTTGCCACTAATACTGCTACTTATTGAAGATAATGAACCAGAACCAGGCTCTTGTAAAGAGGACGACGACGACTGTGAAACGGATGGAGAACGCACGACCAAACGATCCATGTTTGTGAAAAATCAGAGCAATACTATACTACGAGTTTTTCTAACTTACTGTTTCCCAGCGTATTCGGATATTCTGGTATTCCCCGACCGAGCGAACGCTGCCGACTGGCCGGGCTTTGTTAAATTCGGGGATTCACCGTATCTATTTTTATTCCGCCTGGTGATTTTACAAAATATCGAATTTGTTCTGCATTTTTTTTAGTGATTTTATGGTTAATCCGTGTAATGGTAATAGTATATCATTATAAATCACTTTTACCTCATTTATACAGCAAAAAATTTACGACATAATTTTATTGGCGATATATCGGTATCGGCCGATATCGGCTATGAGTATATCGGTATCGGCCACAAAAAAATCATATGGGTCGATCCCTACTTATTACCCCAATATTCAGGACGAATGGTAACATTAAAATATTTTTTCCCCCGTTATGTTGAAATTGCTTGGAAAGAATGTCATCGCTGTATGTTAAATACTCGTCTGTATCTTGTGGCATAGGTGCCGCCAGCTGAACAATTGACTCTGTTTCCGGGGAGAATTGGTAAACTTGCGATCCGGTATAGTGATGGTTACAGTCTTGGTAGACTCCATATGCCGGTGTAGATGATGATGGACCGCTTTGTGATGACGATTGCTTTGATAATTTAATACGTTGCCTTCATGGTTGCAAAATCAACCCTCATTTTCGAGGGCAGCTTAAAAAGGAACGCGAGCGCGAGCTAAAACGTGCAAAAGGTAAAAGTCATCGTGTCTAACATTAGAAAAGTTTTTGCGAAAAAACCCTTTTTCTAACGCATCAACTGCTTTAAGAAGCGGATCTTTTATTTTCCTTTTTTTTTCTTGGAGGTGTTTTGGAAACAGTGAACTCTTCACTATTCGATTCAGAAGCAGAAGTTTCTTGATTGATGTTTGGGTCTGAAACAAAATATTGAACTAAATTCTCTTTTTTTTACAGATACCTGAACTGAAGAAAGTTGGAAAGAAAAATTGATGGATTTCAAAGAAATGTAACTTTCCCCCATGTGGTGGTGCTATAGAGGGGAAACACGTTCAAATACGTTGTCCTAAGCATTCCGGGAGTGATTACTATAATTACAAGGGAACATTTAGTATTGTGCTCCTAGCAGTTTGTGACAGTGATTTAAAATTTAGGTATATCAACGTGGGTCACTATGGTCGAGTTTTAGATGGGGGAATATTTGCTAGATCTTTTTTTAAAAAAAATGTTAGAGGAGAAGTCTTTAATGCTCCTGAAGGAATGGTTATTTTGGGAGACCAGGCTTTCCCTTTCTAAAATATCTTATGCCCAAAAAAATAGCCGACGCCTAAATTTATCTAAAAAAAAAAAAATTTTTAACTATCATTTCCCGGGAGCTCGAAGAACCATTAAAAAATACATTTGGTGTATTAGGAAAATTTTCCCGTATATTTGAAAAGCCTATTCCTTTATGCCAGAAACTGTGGACAAAATTATAAAGGATTTGGGTCTTGCATAATTGGTTAAAAACTAGATCATCAAATTATATTCAGCAAGGATTAATTGATGAAGAAAATTCAGAAACAGGAGAAATAGTGAGAGGTTCATGGCGGGCAAACCCCAGGAAGTTTTGGTCCACTTCGCAGTTTTAGGGGAAAATCATTCCAGAAATGCTCACCAAATACGACAACATTATAGTGACTACTTTATTGGACAAGGGAGTTTAGAATGGCAAGACAGAATGATTTTTTAAAATGTAAAAAAAATTAATTTTGTTTATGTAATACAAGAATTTAAACAACGCGCGCAGTCCCTTTTGGGATAAATATATAATAAAAAAATTTTTTCATGATATATTTCTGTGTAGTTTACTACATTTTCTGGTTTTTCCAACCAAAAAAGAACGAATAAAATGTTTTCCCTATTTTTATCTATTTTAATATAGAGGATGTAATTAGTAAAAAAAAATAAAATGATAACTTACCACATTTTCTGTATTTTTGGTATACCCATCAATATTTTTTAAAAAAAAAATATGAGATAACCAAGGTATTTTAGAAACATATAGGTCCCCAGTTGCCATACCCGTAGTATTACTTTTTTTTTTTTCTTTTAAAAACATTATTGTAAGTATTAGAAGATTCAGCTAACAACATCTTTAACAGTTTCCCCTTTGCATTTTCCTTAATTTTTTGTATGCCGCTTCTCGAGCATCTCTATTTTTATACTGCGGGTGTTTCGGATCCCAAAGACCTCATTAAGTTGATATTTTGATAAATTGTATATTTTTATCGCCTGTCCAACGTTGGTTAGCCATTTTTTGGCGCTTATTTGCCTGCTATCCAACAAAAACCACACTCCACTTGCTCAGGTGCTGTCGCGACACTAGTTTCGCGTCGCATTTAAACATGAAATTAGTTGCATGACATTTGTTTTACAAAAAAAAAGCGCATAGCAGAAACTACTCCAGTGTCATAAAATTAAGTGTTTTAAAATGAACGTTTTCACGTGAAATTATGGTTAAATTGTTTTATCAAAATAATTTCAAGCCACTAATTTCAAAGTAAATCCCTTTATCTCAAAAAAACAACTAATGCTGGATTTTCTGGGGAAAATAATGGCCCTTTTAAAAAAAGGGGGGTTTTGGGCAGAATTTTATGTATACATACATACATAAAAACTGAAGTTTTAGAAAATAGTGTAGTGTACTTACTTTTCGATCCATATTTTCCAATATCACGAAAAAAAAAAAAAATTTTAAAAAACAAAACACAATTTTTCCAAAAAAAAAATATAAAATAAATATAATGAGGTTATGTACTAAAGGTAAATCTTTTTTTCTAAACCTAGGCGTTGTTAAAAAAACAACAATCTCTGTGCCAGCTACTTTTCAAAAGTTCTTTTGTTAACTTTGTTTTAACCACCCGAATATGTATAAACGTAACGATCCCCGCAACAAATAAAATGATTATAACGTCACACTAATAACATGTTATGTTTCAACAAAAATTTTTAAACATATCTGAAACGTATATTAAGAATGTATGAACTTGTTGAAAGACCATTC
>JAHBCN010020870.1:0-14600 GCA_019359885.1 Listronotus oregonensis | reverse complement strand
ATCAATTATTTTTTAAAAAAGTTTAAATTTAGAAGAGAGTTAGTTTTAAATATCCTTCATAATACAAAAATTATTAAACAATTCTTAAAATCTTATAAATTAATTAGGTATATTTTTTAAAATTTACCGTAGTATCTCTAACAAATTACGAAATAAGATCAGAAAGGAAAAAATTTAACTTTTTTTAAATAAATTTTAAGTTTTCTTGACCTAAATGAAAAATGTTAGAATTTTTTTCTAAAAATAGTAATTGGAAAGGGGCATGAGAAGTTAAAAGATATATTCAAGGAAATAGTCAGTCTCTGCTTAATAATTTTAAGTTACTTAACCCAAAATGCTTTGTTTAAATTGAAAAAAATAATAAATTAAAAAAAAAATTACTTATTTAAAAAATTAAAGTCTTATCCTAGAATTTTTAGTGTTTTTATTACTTGTCCATATAAAAATTAGCAAACAATTCAAGAAAATTATAATTTTTTAACAGCAAGTGACTTGCGAGAACAAAAAATAATAATAAATAGTGTTTAAGTTATCCAAAATCAAAATATTTTTCTAAAATTGTTTACTTTTAATGATGGTTAGTTAGAAATCAATTCTAAAAACATAATAAATGAATAAAGGATACTAAATTAATCTTTTATCTAAAAAAATTGATTAAAATACTTATAATTTTATTAAAAAAAATTCTAATTTTTGCTTTTCCGATTATATTTATTAAGAAAATAAAACAAATTGTTTAAAACAAAAAAAATGCAAAAATTACATGAATAAAACCTTTTTTTCCCTTTTGTACAGAAATTTTTGGTTAAAATCAAATTATTTTTTATTTTTCGTCTTATTAAAAATATTTATATACCTTTTATCTAGACAAGTTACTACAACTGACCACAACTAACCACAATAGGCAAATAATCCACTAAAATTATTATTTTAAAATTCAAATCTATTTCGTGGGAACAAAAAACAATAAGAGATAGACTTTAGGTTAGCCCAAATCAATTATTTTTTAAAAAAGTTTCACTTTAGAAGAGAGTTAGTTTTAAATATCCTTCATAATACAAAAATTATTAAACAATTCTTAAAATCTTATAAATTAATTAGGTATATTTTTTTAAATTTACCGTAGTATCTCTAACAAATTACGAAATAAGATCAGAAAGGCAAAAATTAACTTTTTTTAATAATTTTTAAGTTTTCTTGACCTAAATGAAAAATGTTAGAATTTTTTTCTTAAAATAGAAATTTGGGAAAGGGGGATGAGAAGTTAAAGATATATTCAAGGAAATAGTCATCCTGCTTAATAATTTTAAGTTATTAAACCCCAAAATGCTTTGTTTAAATTGAAAAAATAATAAATAAAAAAATTACTTTTTTAAAAAAATTAAAGTCATCCTAGAATTTTTAGTGTTTTTATTACTTGCCATATAAAAATTAGCAAACAATTCAAAAAAATTATAATTTTTTTAACAAATGACTTGTGAGAACAAAAAATAATAATAAATAGGTTTAAGTTATCCAAAATCAAAATATTTTTCTAAAATTTTTTTTACTTTTAATGATGGTTAGTTAGAAATCAATTTAAAAACCTAATAAATGAATAAAGGATACAAAATTTAAATTTTTTTATTAAAAATTGATTAAAATATTTATAATTTTATTAAAAAAAATTTAAATTTTTGCTTTTCCGATAATATTTATTAAGAAAATAAAACAAATTGTTTAAAAAAAAAAAAAAATTGAAAAAATTACATGAAAAAAACCTTTTTTTTTCCCTTTGTACAGAAATTTTTGGTTAAAATCAAATTATTCTTTATTTTTCGTCTTATTAAAAATATTTAAAACCTTTTTTATCTAGACAAGTTACTACAACTGACCACAACTAACCACAATAGGCAAATAATCCAGTAAAATTATTATTTTATATTCAAATTTTTATTTCGTGGGAACAAAAACCAATAAGAGATAGACTTTAGGTTAGCCAAATCAATTATTTTTTAAAAAAGTTTTACTAGAAGAGAGTTATTTTTTAAATATCCTTCATAATACAAAAATTATTAAACAATTCTTAAAATCTTATAAATTAATTAGGTATACTTTTTAAATTTACCGTAGTATCTCTAACAAATTACGAAATAAGATCAAAAGGCAAAAATTAACTTTTTTAATACTTTTTTAAGTTTTCTTGACCTAAATGAAAAATGTTAGAATTTTTTCTTAAAATAATTGGAAAGGGGGCATGAAAGTTAAAAGATATATTCGGGAAATAGTCAGTCTCGCTTAATAATTTTGTTACTTAACCCAATATGCTTTGTTTAAATTGAAAAAAATAATAAATAAAAAAAAATTACTTTTTTAAAAAAATTAAAGACATCCTAGAATTTTTATTTTTTATTACTTGTCCATAAAAAATTAGCAAACAATTCAAAAAATTAAAATTTTTTTTAACATTAAGGACTTGAGAAAAAAAATAATAATAAATAGTGAAGTTATCCAAAATCAAAATATTTTTCTAAAATTGTTTTTTTAATGATGGTTAGTTAGAAATCAATTCAAAAAACCTAATAAATGAATAAAGGATACAAATTAATTTTTTTATATAAAAAATTGATTAAAATACTTATAATTTTTTAAAAAAAGTTTTTTTTTGCTTTTCCGATAATATTTTTTAAAGAAAAAAAAACAAATTGTTTAAAAAAAAAAAAAAAATGCAAAAATTACATGAATAAAACCTTTTTTTCCCCTTTTGTACAGAAATTTTTGGTTAAAATCGAATTATTCTTTATTTTTCGTCTTATTAAAAATATTTATATACCTTTTTATCTAGACAAGTTACAACAACTGACCACAACTAAGCACAATAGGCAAATAATCCACTAAAATTATTATTTTATATTCAAATCTATTTCGTGGGAACAAAAAACAATAAGAGATAGACTTTGGGTTTGGGGCCCAAATCAATTTTTTTTAAAAAAGTTTCGTTTTAGAAGAGAGTTTTTTTTAAAATCCTTCATAATAAAAAAACAATTCTTAAAATCTTATAAATTAATTAGGTATATTTTTAAAATTTACCGTAGTATCTCTAACAAATTACGAAATAAGATCAGAAAGGCAAAAATTAATTTTTTTTTAAATAAATTTTTTTAATTTTCTTGACCTAAATAAAAAATGTTAAATTTTTTTTCAAAAAATAGAATTGGAAAGGGGGGCATGAAAGTTAAAAGATATATTCAAGGAAATAGTGAGTCTCTGCTTAATAATTTTAAGTTACTTAACCCAAAATGCTTTGTTTAACAACTAACCCAATAGGCAAATAATCCACTAAAATTATTATTTTATATTCAAATCTATTTCGTGGGAACAAAAAACAATAAGAGATACCCTTTTGTACAAAAATTTTTGGGGGTTAAAATAAAATTTTTCTTTATTTTTCGTCTTATTAAAAATATTTATATATTTTATCTAGACAAGTTACTACAACTGACCACAACTAACCACAATAGGCAAATAATCCACTAAAATTATTATTTTATATTCAAATCTACTTCGGGGGAACAAAAACAATAAGAGATAGACTTTGGGTTAGCCCAAATCAATTATTTTTAAAAAAGTTTTACTTTAGAAGAGATTTAGTTTTAAATATCCTTCATAATACAAAAATTAAAACAATATTTAAAATTTTTTAAATTAAAAGGAATTTTTTTTAAAATTTCCGTAGTATCCTAACAATTTTCGAAATAAGATCGGAAAGGCAAAAATTAACATTTTTTGAATAAATTTTTAATTTTCTTGACCTAAATGAAAAATTTAAATTTTTTTTTAAAAATAGTAATTAAAAAGGGGGCAGGGGGAAGTTATAAGATATATTCAAGGAAATAGTCATTTCCCCGCTTAATAATTTTAATTCTTAACCCAAAATGCTTTTTTTTAAATTGAAAAAAATAAAAAAAAAAAAAAATACTTTTTAAAAAAAATTAAAGTCTTATCCTAAATTTTTTGTTTTATTATTTCCCCATAAAAAAATTAGCAAACAATTCAAGAAAATTAAAATTTTTTTAACAGCAAGTGACTTGTGAAAAAAAAAATAATAATAAATAGTGTTTACGTTGTCCAAAATCAAAATATTTTTCTAAAATTGTTTACTTTTAATGATGGTTAGTTAGAAATCAATTGTAAAAACCTAATAAATGAATAAAGGATACTAAATTAATCTTTTTATCTAAAAAAATTTAAAATACTTATAATTTTATTAAAAGAATCTAATTTTTGCTTTTCCGATTATATTTATTAAGGAAATAAAACAAATTGTTTAAAACAAAAAAAAAATTGCAAAAATTACATGAAAAAAACCTTTTTTTCCCTTTTGTACAGAAATTTTTGGTTAAAATCAAATTATTCTTTATTTTTCGTCTTATTAAAAAATTTATATACCTTTTTATCTAGACAAGTTACTACAACTGACCACAACAAACCCCACAATAGGCAAATAATCCACTAAAATTATTATTTTATATTCAAATCTATTTCGTGGGAACAAAAAACAATAAGAGATAGACTTTAGGTTAGCCCAAATCAATTATTTTTTAAAAAAGTTTTACTTTAGAAGAGAGTTAGTTTTAAATATCCTTCATAATACAAAAATTATTAAACAATTCTTAAAATCTTATAAATTAATTAGGTATATTTTTTAAAATTTACCGTAGTATCTCTAACAAATTACGAAATAAGATCAAAAAAGGAAAAAATTAATTTTTTTTAAATAAATTTTTAAGTTTTCTTGACCTAAATGAAAAATGTTAAAATTTTTTCTAAAAATAGTAATTGGAAAGGGGGAATGAGAAGTTAAAAGATATATTCAAGGAAATAGTCAGTCTCTGCTTAATAATTTTAAGTTACTTAACCCAAAATGCTTTGTTTAAATTGAAAAAATTATAAATTAAAAAATACTTATTTAAAAAATTAAAGTCTTATCCTAGAATTTTTAGTGTTTTTATTACTTGCCCATATAAAAATTAGCAAACAATTCAAGAAAATTATAATTTTTTAACAGCAAGTGACTTGTGAGAAAAAAAAATAATAATAAATAGTGTTTAAGTTATCCAAAATCAAAATATTTTTCTAAAATTGTTTACTTTTAATGATGGTTACTTAGAAATCAACTCTAAAACCTAATAAATGAATAAAGGATACTAAATTAATCTTTTATCTAAAAAAATTGATTGAAATACTTATAATTTTATTAAAAAGAATCTAATTTTGCTTTTCCGATTATATTTATTAAAAAAAAATTAAAACAAATTGTTTAAAACAAAAAAAAATTGCAAAAATTACATGAAAAAAACCCTTTTTTTTCCCCATTTGTACAGAAATTTTTGGTTAAAATCAAATTATTCTTTATTTTTCGTCTTATTAAAAATATTTATATACCTTTTTATCTAGACAAGTTACTACAACTGACCACAACTAACCACAATAGGCAAATAATCCACTAAAATTATTATTTTATATTCAAATCTATTTCGTGGGAACAAAAAAACAATAAGAGATAGACTTTAGGTTAGCCCAAATCAAATATTTTTTAAAAAAGTTTCACTTTAGAAGAGAGTTAGTTTTAAATATTCTTCATAATACAAAAATTATTAAACAATTCTTAAAATCTTATAAATTAATTAGGTATACTTTTTAAAATTTACCGTAGTATCTCTAACAAATTACGAAATAAGATCAGAAAGGCAAAAATTAACTTTTTTTTAATAAATTTTTAAGTTTTCTTGACCTAAATGAAAAATGTTAGAATTTTTTTCTAAAAATAGTAATTGGAAAGGGGGCATGAGAAGTTAAAAGATATATTCAAGGAAATAGTCAGTCTCTGCTTAATAATTTTAAGTTACTTAACAAAAATGCTTTGTTTAAATTGAAAAAGAGTAATAAATTAAAAAAAATTACTTATTTAAAAAATTAAAGTCTTATCCTAGAATTTTTAGTGTTTTTATTACTTGTCCATAAAAAATTAGCAAACAATTCAAGAAAATTATAATTTTTTAACAGCAAGTGACTTGTGAGAACAAAAAATAATAATAAATAGTGTTTAAGTTATCCAAAATCAAAATATTTTTCTAAAATTGTTTACTTTTAATGATGGTTAGTTAGAAATCAATTCTAAAAACCTAATAAATGAATAAAGGATACTAAATTAATCTTTTTATCTAAAAAAATTGATTAAAATACTTATATTTTTATTAAAAAAAATCAAATTTTTTGCTTTTCCGATTATATTTATTAAGAAAATAAAACAAATTGTTTAAAACAAAAAAATTGCAAAAATTACATGAATAAAACCTTTTTTTCCCCTTTGTATAGAAATTTTTGGTTAAAATCAAATTATTCTTTATTTTTCGTCTTATTAAAAATATTTATATACCTTTTATTCTAGACAAGTTACTACAACTGACCACAACTAACCACAATAGGCAAATAATCCACTAAAATTATTATTTTATATTCAAATCTATTTCGTGGGAATAAAAAACAATAAGAGATAGACTTTAGGTTAGCCCAAATCAATTATTTTTAAAAAGTTTCACTTTAGAAGATAGTTAGTTTTAAATATCCTTCATAATACAAAAATTATTAACCAATTCTTAAAATCTTATAAATTAATTAGGTATACTTTTTAAAATTTACCGTAGTATCTCTAACAAATTACGAAATAAGATCAGAAAGGCAAAAATTAACTTTTTTTAATAAATTTTTAAGTTTTCTTGAACTAAATGAAAAATGTTAGAATTTTTTTCTAAAAATAGTAATTGGAAAGGGGGCATGAGAAGTTAAAAGATATATTCAAGGAAATAGTCAGTCTCTGCTTAATAATTTTATGTTACTTAACCCAAAATGCTTTTTAAATTGAAAAACATAATAAATTAAAAAAAAAAATACTTATTTAAAAAATTAAAGTCTTATCCTAGAATTTTTAGTGTTTTTATTACTTGCCCATATAAAAATTAGCAAGCAATTCAAGAAAATTATAATTTTTTAACAGCAAGTGACTTGTGAGAACAAAAAATAATAATAAATAGTGTTTAAGTTATCCAAAATCAAAATATTTTTCTAAAATTGTTTACTTTTAATGATGGTTAGTTAGAAATCAATTCTAAAAACCTAATGACGCAAATCTATAAAAAGCCGCGACTTTTTAGAAGTCAGTCAGTCGATGCTGGCCCTCGGTAGGCGCCGCATCCAAAAATAGATACCGCCTGATAAATAGGCTGGTGGAATTGGTGAATTGGGGGAGTTTAACTACGGTTGTGAAATTCGGGTTTTTTAAGTAATGTTATTTTAAATAAGGGAAGTTTAATAACTTGTTTGATTTTTGTATTTTATTTGTTTAAGTCGCTGCTTTTTATACGATTACGCTTTCGTTATCGAGGTGAAGCGGCCAAATGTGGGTTTGGCAGATAGAAAGTTATAATTGAAGTTTTATTGTGCTAAAGAAAATTATTTATTACTATTATTCTTTTTTTAAGAATAGAACCAATTCTTTTTTAAGAATTATAAAGAACAGGAGGCAGTTCCGACTGAAACTACGTTCGGCACTCCTGGTTCATAGAAATCGTAAACATCGCCAAATTAAGGGAGGATTAGGCCGCCTTGAATTCGTCAGGCTGGCCCCCTTAAAATTATTTTCCTTTTTAGGGAATAGGCCGCTGGCCCAGGGTTTAATTATTTTATTTTATTTTATTTTCAGCTTGGGACAAGGGATGCTGCCGTCATTGCACTAGGACGGCCGGCGCCTTTGTTCCCATCGGTCTAGGAAGAGACCAGAAGAAGGCTGGACTTAGTGCTAAAAATAGCACAAATTGGGATCACACCCTTTAACTTTAAATATCACAGGATACCCGGGACTGCCGAAGTCCGGGGTGGTTTATCTAATAAGGGGAAGGAACAAGGCCCCATTAGGGACTAAATTCAGGGAACGCAGTACCTGGCGAACCCAGGAAATCCTGGAAAACTGGGAACATCCAGGAAACGAGGGATGTCTTCGGAATTCTCACATCCTGCCTAGGACCGCCGAGCTCCCAGTTAAGAAAAACAGTTAGTACCAAGGACAAGGAACCCTCCTGTGAACATTCCAGGGGTGGCACTCCTTGGTACTCCAGGAAGAACTCAGGAACGTGGGACGGTTAGACAACAATGTTGCGAACACCCACAAAAAGCACCGAGCATGCAAGGAAACGCTTCTCGGTGCTAATGGACCAAAGAAATTCGGGACTCCGTACCACTGTGCTCCCCGGTACTGCCGGCCCGGGTACGGCCAGTGCAGGAGCCCACCAGCTCCTTCAGGGAAATGGGGAAAAGAGTCTCATGCCGAAAAAGCTAGCCGGATGCAACTCAAGAGCCCGGAGACTCAGCACTGGAGATCTCCCGCTCTCAGAAGATCCATTAATGACCCCACAACAGCAAGAGCAAACACCGAAGTACCCTGATGGAGACATGTCGCCCAAACTATGGGGCACCTATTCTTGGGAATTTAGGGATCCAAGGGACAGAATTTCCGAGAATATGGACCGTTGCAAGGCGGATTACCCACGCCACAGTGGCGAACCGGCACGCCACCAGTACCTACAAGAAGTTGACGACAATTACATAAACTTGGAAGGAATAAACTTCATGGTGCAGTCAGAATGCCCGACAAGGCAGGAAATGCCACAGAACCGAAGCCAGAGGGAAGTTAAGGCTTTTTATGGCTTCAGGATTGGTTCCATGAAGAGGAAGAACCACGGTACCAAGAAAACCCGGTACCACGACAAATTAAGGAAACTTTAGACAGACAAAGAACGATACGTGCGTTGAAAGCAGTATCTGGCGCCCAAAAATATATTTTAAAAACAAAAAACCCACCGAGTGAGCCGCAGCTCGTAAATGAGTGCGCAACCCACCGAGTGAGCCGCAGCTCGTAAATGAGTGCGCAACCCACCGAGTGAGCCGCAGCTCGTAAATGAGTGCGCAACCCACCGAGTGAGCCGCAGCTCGTAAATGAGTGCGCAACCCACCGAGTGAGCCGCAGCTCGTAAATGAGTGCGCAACCCACCGAGTGAGCCGCAGCTCGTAAATGAGTGCGCAACCCACCGAGTGAGCCACGGCTCGGTAATGAGCGTGTGCAAAGCAGGGGTACCACAAAACCCAGAACCATAAGATCCAGTGGGGAAAAGCTGAATACCACCAGACGCTTGTCAAAGTATGAGATAATCCATCCATAAGTTAAAGCCCGTAAATCCAAAAAGAAGACCCCACCAGGATTAAAAGAACGAAACATTTTATAATACGGGAAATTTTGTACATGTTAGTTTTAAGTTCATTTTTTTGTATGTATGAAAATCGGACGCGGTGGCGCTTGCAAAATAGAAGCCGCCCCTGTCACAATGTAAATAGTTTTAAGAATGAATGAAAATCGGACGCGGTGGCGCTTGAAAAGAAGCCGCCCCTGTCACACTGTATAAGTTTATGTTAATTGAACGCGGTGGCGCTTGAAAAGAAGCCTCCCCGTCATTTAGGTTCAAAATAACCATAGAAATGGGGAATGTCGCTCAGTTAATTTTGTAAATAGTTAGGATTAGGAGTTAGGAACAGTTAACTTGCCTAGGAAAATCTAGGGACTTTAGTTTCAGTTTGTTAAGTAGGAATGGCATACGTTAGGGACATGCTTCAGAGCAGAAGCCATAAAGTTTTTATTTTTTTTTATTGTAAAGGATAATTCTTCTGAACAGGAGCAATTTTCTTTAGAGTCATTAATCTAGTCATCTTATAATGTTAAAAAATCTTAAAAAAGGGAACCACTAATTAAGTCTTTAGAGCAGAAGTAGTAAACCACTAGGATATAAACTTCGCGTTAAAGTTAAAGTTAAAAGATTAAGCTCTAGTACGGGGTTAACTAGTACATGCCAAAAAGCCGAAAAAGATTTTTTATGAGGAATAAAAAGTATTTGAAGTTTTGAGGAGTTAGGGTTAGCAAGGTTCACAGGAGGGCAGATCCTGGAAGAGGCTGTCGTGAACTTGCTTTGATGGCAGGTTGCCAGATTATTTTTTGTTTAAATAGGAATATAATAGTTTCCAAGTAATTTTGAAGTACGGCAAAGTTGGTATAGAACCTTAGCGGTACTGAGCTAAAGTTGTGATCCGATTAATAATTGGTTTAAGATTCAGTTTATATCCTAAGTGGGGTGGAATTGGAAAATAAGTGGAGACGTCGCCTCTAAGTGGGGTGGACCAGGGAAAAGTAATAAAGTAATAAATAAATTAATTTAAAGTTCCATCAAAGTGGGGTGGAAAATTATTAGTAACAAACTAGGAAGAATTATCCAGTATTAAAGATAACTTGAAGTTTGTAAATTTTAAAAAAAAACTTAAGTGAAGGTAACTTAGAAATTTTGTGACGATGAAAATTAATTGAAACATGTGAAGGAAAATCAGAGGTTGAATTTTTTTTGTAATGAAGTTATTCAAGAAAAGTATTATTCTGAAAACGATTATGAATTTAGAAGTTTGTAAAACATTAGTTGCTAATTTAAATGTAGCTTGGGAAAAGTAATTTGAAAAATTTTTTTGAAAATGTAAGTTAGGATTTGAACTTTAATAAAATAGCGAGATTTGTAAAATTAATTCAAAAGTTCTGTAAAATGTAAATTAGAATTTAAATGAAATGTTAATTTCATGAAAGAAATTTAAAAGGTTTTGTAAACATAAAGATTAAGACTTTAGGTAGAATGTTAGCTTTAGGCTTACGATCTAAAGCATTAGACTTAAGATAATTTTAAGCTAGTTTTAAGATGAAACTTTTGTTAATTGTAAAGGGATTCTTTTCTGTAATAAAGGGTGCCTAAACCCACTTTTTGTCCGCTTCCCCTCTAAGTGGGGTGGTGACGCATAATCTATAAAAAGCCGCGACTTTTTAGAAGTCAGTCAGTCGATGCTGGCCCTCGGTAGGCGCCGCATCCAAAAATAGATACCGCCTGATAAATAGGCTGGTGGAATTGGTGAATTGGGGAGTTTAACTACGGTTGTGAAATTCGGGTTTTTAAGTAATGTTATTTTAAATAAGGGAAGTTTAATAACTTGTTTGATTTTTGTATTTTATTTGTTTAAGTCGCTGCTTTTTATACGATTACGCTTTCGTTATCGAGGTGAAGCGGCCAAATGTGGGTTTGGCAGATAGAAAGTTATAATTGAAGTTTTATTGTGCTAAAGAAAATTATTTATTACTATTATTCTTTTTTAAGAATAAAACTAATTCTTTTTTAAGAATTATAAAGAACAGGAGGCAGTTCCGACTGAAACTACGTTCGGCACTCCTGGTTCATAGAAATCGTAAACATCGCCAAATTAAGGGAGGATTAGGCCGCCTTGAATTCGTCAGGCTGGCCCCCTTAAAATTATTTTCCTTTTTAGGGAATGGGCCGCTGGCCCAGGGTTTAATTATTTTATTTTATTTTATTTTCATCTTGGGACAAGGGATGCTGCCGTCATTGCACTAGGACGGTCGGCGCCTTTGTTCCCATCGGTCTAGGAAGAGACCAGAAGAAGGCTGGACTTAGTGCTAAAAATAGCACAAATTAGGATCACATCCTTTAACTTTAAATAACACCAGGATACCCGGGACTGCCGAAGTCCGGGGTGGTTTATCTAATAAAGGGAAGGAACAAGGCCCCATTAGGGACTAAATTCAGGGAACGCAGAACCTGGCGAACCCAGGAAATCCTGGAAAACTGGGAACATCCAGGAAACGAGGGACGTCTTCGGAATTCTCACATCCTGCCTAGGACCGCCGAGCTCCCAGTTAAGAAAAACAGTTAGTACCAAGGACAAGGAACCCTCCTGTGAACATTCCAGGGGTGGCACTCCTTGGTACTCCAGGAAGAACTCAGGAACGTGGGACGGTTAGACAACGATGTTGGGAAAACCCACAAAAAGCACCGAGCATGCAAGGAAACGCTTCTCGGTGCTAATGGACCAAAGAAATTCGGGACTCCGTACCACTGTGCTCCCCGGTACTGCCGGCCCGGGTACGGCCAGTGCGGAGCCCACCAGCTCCTTCAGGGAAATGGGGAAAAGAGTCTCATGCCGGAAAAAGCTAGCCGGATGCAATTCAAGAGCCCGGAGACTCAGCACTGGAGATCTCCCGCTCTCAGAAGATCCATTAATGACCCCACTACAGCAAAAAACAACACCGAACTACCCTGATGGAGACACTAATAAATGAATAAAGGATAATTTTAAATTAACTTTTTATCTTAAAAAAAATTATTGAAATACTTGTAATTTTTTAAAAAAAAACTAATTTTTTTTCTTCCGATTATATTTATTAAGAAAATAAAACAAATTGTTTAAAACAAAAAAAAAATTCAAAAAAATTCATGAATAAAACCTTTTTTTCCCCTTTTTTAAAAATTTTTTGGGGTTAAAAAAAAATTTTTTTTTTTTTTTTCGTCTTATTAAAAATATTTATATACCTTTTTTTTTAGACAAAAATTTCTACAACTGACCACAACTAACCCCCAATAGGCAAATAATCCACTAAAATTATTATTTTATATTCAAATCTATTTGGGGAAAAAAAAAATTTAAAAAATTTTTTTTAAAAAAGTTTCACTTTAGAGAGAGTTATTTTTAAATATCCTTCATATAAAAAAATTATTAAAAATTCTTAAAATCTTATAAATTAATTGGGGTAAAAAAAACCTTTTTAAAAAATTTAAAAAAACCTTTTTTTTTTAATAAATTTTTAAGTTTTCTTGACCTAAATAAAAAATGTTAGAATTTTTCAAAAAATAGTATGGAAGGGCCATGAGAATTAAAAATATATTCAAGGAAATAGTCAGTCCCCTGCAATAATTTTAAGTTACTTAACCCAAAATGCTTTGTTTAAATTGAAAAGAATAAAAAATTTAAAAAAAAAATTACTTATTTAAAAAATTAAGTCTTATCTAGAATTTTTAGTGTTTTATTACTTGCCATAAAAAAAATTAGCAAACAATTCAAGAAAATTATTTTTTTAACAGCAAGTGACTTGTGAAAAAAAAATAATAATAAATAGTTTTTAAATTACCAAAATCAAAATATTTTCTAAAATTTTTTTATTTTTTAATGATGGTTAGTTAGAAATCAATTCTAAAAACTTAAAATTTAAAAAAAGATACAAATTAATTTTTTTTTTAAAAAAAATTGATTGAAATACTTATAATTTTTTAAAAAAAACAATTTTTCTTTCCGATTATATTTATTAAAAAAAATAAAACAAATTGTTTAAAAAAAAAAAATTGCAAAATTACATGAATAAAATTTTTTTTTCCCCTTTTGTACAGAAATTTTGGTTAAAATCAAATTTTTTTATTTTTCCCCTTTTTTAAAAAATATTTATATTTTTTATCTAAAAAGTTACTAAACAAACCCAACTAAACAATGGAAATACCCTAAAATTATTATTTTATTTAAATCTTTTTAAAAAAAAACAAAAGAGATAGACTTTAGGTTCCCAAATCAATTTTTTTTAAAAAGTTTCACTTTAGAAGGGGTTAGTTTTAAATATCCTTCAAATAAAAAATTATTAAACAATTTTAAAATCTTAAAATTAATTGGGATATTTTTTAAAATTTCCGTAGATTCTAACAAATTCAAATAAGATCAGAAAGGAAAAAATTAACTTTTTTTAAAAATTTTTAATTTTTTTGACCTAAATGAAAATGTTAAATTTTTTTTTTTAAAATAGAATTGGAAAGGGGGGGCAGAGAAGTTAAAAATATATTCAAGGAAATAATTCTGCTTAATAATTTTAAGTTCTCCCCAAAATCTTTTTTAAAAAAAAAAATAATAAAAAAAAAAAAATTACTTTTTAAAAAAAAATTAAAGTCACCCTAGAATTTTTATTTTTTATTACTTCCCCATATAAAATTGCAAACAATTCAAGAAAATTAAATTTTTTTTAACAAAGTGACTTGTGAGAACAAAAATAATAATAAATAGTGTTTAAGTTATCCAAAATCAAAATATTTTTCAAAATTGTTTACTTTTAATGATGGTTAGTTAAAATAATTTTAAAAAAACCTAATAAATAAAAAGGGATACTAAATTAATCTTTTTATAAAAAAAATTGGGGTTAAATTTTTAAATTTTTTAAAAAGAATCAAATTTTTTGCTTTTCCGATTATATTTATTAAGAAAAAAAACAAATTGTTTAAAAAAAAAAAAATTGAAAAAATTCAAAAAAAACCTTTTTTTCCCCTTTTTCAGAAATTTTTGGTTAAAAAAAAATTATTTTTATTTTTCGTCTTATTAAAATATTTATATCCTTTTTATCTAGACAAGTTACTACAACTGACCACAACTAACCACAATAGGCAAATAATCCATAAATTTTATTTATTTCAAATCTATTTCGGGGGAAACCCAAAACAATAAGAGATAGACTTTAGGTTAGCCCAAATAAATTTTTTTTTTTAAAAAAGTTTCACTTTGAAGGGGTTAGTTTTAAATACCTTCATAATAAAAAAAAATTATTAAACAATTTTAAAATCTTAAAAATTTAAATTTGGGGGATACTTTTAAAAATTTTT